>KZ506491.1:153357-181971 GCA_002844005.1 Limosa lapponica baueri
AGTCTTCATGAAAACTCTTCTGCAGCCACAGAGCTAAGACTGGATGGGTGCTCTCAATGGGTGCCAATTATTCCTTAGCTTTTACCCAACAATACTGGCTTTGTGGCATAAAAAAGTGCGTTGCTCTTAGAGTCAGTGGCAAACTAAAAGTTTTCTTTTTTATCTTGCATCTTCAGGTCAATGTGCTTACATGCTTTGGTGACTTGTGGTGATCTTTCTACTTTACGTAACTTATGTGGAAGAACTGACTTACACATAAGCAACATAAACCTTTTTTATTTTTCTGTAGAGAAAATGAATCACACAGCACTCCAAATAAAATTTTCCCACTTTAAAGTCTTCTACTTTTTATGATAAGATATAAAAATAGAATGTTGAAAGGCAGTGCAAAGATCTTATTAAAAACCACAGGGATTACAGATTGCTTCCCCTAAAAAAGATGTGAAATTAGGGTCCCTTCACCCATCTAAAAATGTCATATAGTAACTTGGGATGCAGCATTTAGGGTTTCTTTTTCTAATGTTCCTATCTGCTTTTACCCTGAGTGTGCTAGATCATTATTACATACTGTGATACTCAGATTTGTACAAGACAGTTCTTAATTACTCGCAAATAGTTTTAGGCACACGTACTCCGAACCTTGCCACTTGCTTCCGATGCTCCTGCAGGATCCGTGCGGGCTCCCGAGCCCCGGAACCGTGCCAAGGGGGGAAGGAGGAACCTGTGGTGGTGGGGACCCCCGCTTCCTTTTAGCCTTTCCTCCCTGTTCAACTCCCCAGGCCAGAGCAGAGGCCCAGGGACCCTGTGGCGGCGTGCCCCCCTCCTATCCGGCCATCGGAGAGGGGAGCGGAGGGCAGACGGGCCCAGCGCCCCGGCACGCTTATTTTCTTCCGCCCGCGTGTGCGGATGCCAACTCCAGCGTCCATAAAACCGGGTTACATCAAACGGACCAACCGCCGTCATCTTCCCCGTTATTACCCCCGACACAAGCCCTGACAAAAGGCTGCTGCCAAGGCCTCCGCTGACAGGCCGAACAATAGCGGCGACAAAGGCCTTTTCTGCCGGCGCAGATGACATAAATCTGATGCTATAACGCCGGCGCGACTTCAGCTTGCTCCTTATTTATTTATTTAATAAGCCACTGTCATCCATCTCGGGAAGGTGGCTTCCAAACTCCAAATTAATCAAGCCACTGAATGCGAATTTCCATATTGCTCTGCCAAAGGTCTTCTCCACATCAATTGCTGGGAGAAGGCCCCCGTTGTGCTTTGGTGTATTGTGCGCGGCGCTACTGCTGCTGCTAAAAGCCACTCTGTTTTTAATAAACATGCATTGTTCTTTTTGTAGTAAATCCAGGAAATAATACCCAACTGGGAGTTTGGGTGCAGGCTTTTTTGTAGTGTAAGTGGAGCGATAGATGCGTTTTCATGTCTGTTAGCACCGTGATGGCTCCATTTGTTAGTGCTCAGAAGGCATTTCAATTTTCAAAAATATAAATTAAACAAACACTGAGGTAATGCTTCCTTGTTTATCTTGGAAAACCCCAAGCTGAGGCCACCAATCCAGCATTTCTGTGGCGCTCGTGTCACTTCACCAAATGGGAGGTTCAGCTCCAGGTGCCTCATGCTTGGCCATTTTCCCGACTGCCAGAGTGCGATTTTGTGGAGCACTCTGGTTGAATTACCTCGGCACTGCTGAATTCAATGAAATAAAAAAGTTACTGACTTAACAGAGCCAGGATTTCTATCAGGTCTCGAGCCTACATGAGTTATCTGTTTCCTTTAAGCAGCCTGAGGAGAAAGAGGCAGTTCCCCATGGAATGATTCATCACTGCTGTCTCAGGGATGGGCTGAACTACCTTCCTGAGGAAAACCATGACTTCTCTCTCTTTAATACACACCTCCCGCCCTGTGTTGTATGAGCTGTATCTCCTTTCCCTCTGGCAGAGAGGACAAGCAGAAGGGTGACAGCCCCCAGAGGGCAGGAGCAAAACAAGAATGGGGGGCTCCTGGGTGACATGGTGGCCAGAGGGATTTGCTGCACGTGTGACTGCACCATGGCCCCATGGGTTTGTTTCACAGTCCAGCCACTAGAAAAGTGCTCCTTGGTGGCTTAACAGGGAAGGAAAACAAGAGGTGGGTCAACATCATCACAAGAACGGAAGTGAAATAATAGGACTCTCTCATCTGCTCTACTTGAGCATATATTTGATGCTTTCCAGGTCTTACAGATGTGGGAGTGGATCTTATTCTCCCACAACAGATTATTTCAATTCCTAAAGATGGGAGGACATCTCCTTTAAAAAAAAAAAAAAAAGTTTATAGGGAGTTTTCACTAGAAACTGAAGGTGAAGCCCCACCTTTTTTTTTCATGATGAATGATCTTTTGGAAATGAAGCATGCAAAAGGCTTTAAATAGTGCAATTAAAAATTCCTTTTCCACTCAGCTAGTCAGCTTCCTTATATGCACAAAGTTTTAGTAGTGTTTTTCAGAATAAAAATATCTCTGAATATTTCCTTGCAAGACAAGGAAACAGAATACAGATGGCACTCATAATATGAATAGAGTTTGATAGGCACAATATAATCTACCCCTGAACCAAGAGATGAGATAATTAAAGATATGTTCATTGTGCATTCCTATCCCATGAAATAGTAAGGTAGTTTGTCAACCAGATAGTCTTACTTGACTAAACTTTTCACTCCAGAAATACTACTGCTCCATTCAGAACTGGCTGGAGTGGCAAACACTGCGAAAGAGCACTAATAGATGGCATGTTTCATATTTCAGTAACGCCTTCTCTCTAAAAAAAAAAACACAAAAAAAACACCAAACAAAAAAACCCAGTAGAAAATAGTAAATTGAGCTTCACAGCATATCTTCAATGAAAAGCAATGTTTTCCTAATGAGGGTTAATTATTCTCTTTTGAAGGATAGGCGCTGAAGAAGCTACCCAGCAGCTGTTGCCCAGAGTGAGAGCTGGGGTTCTCGTGCTAGTCTCGGGCTCAGGAGGCTCAAACACACGACGACCCACAGGAGGGACTTTTACAGCCAAGCAGGGTTATCCCTGCCAACGGGCCGCTTGGTTTCCGAGAACAGAAAATAGATGGGGGCAGAAACTACCTAAAGAAGCCTGAATTTGCAAAAGTGAGCAGGGCTGGGAGAGGAAACACCTGGGTCCCAACCTATGCTTTCAGGACTGGTTTTGCTTTTTATCCTATGATTCTTCTGCAGGAAGAAGCAGCCCTTCTGTGAAAGCAGTAGGAATGGGAACTGCCCAGCAACCTGTAAGAGGAGGCAATAAAAAGCCTGAACAGTGAGCCCAGGTGGAACTTGCCCACTTCCAGGCAACTCCATGGACGAGAAAACCTCTGAGGTGGCAGATCAGATTGCAGGACTCAGAACAAACTCATGAGTAGAAATCTCCAAAATAACAAGAGCATCTCCAGCTTGAAATTACAGATGCATTGACTTGTACTTTTTAACATCATCCGATGGGCCCAAGACAGACAAATCAGTATAAACAATGAGCAGAAGCAAAAAAAGCTCAAAACCGAAAAACACCTACACAAAATACTACATGAGAAAGACGATTTTATTTCCCCGTTTCAGTGCCTAAGTATCTTTCTAAGTAACTATTTAACATTCAATTTTTAAACCATACTGAAGACAATGATAAAAATGTGCCTGAAAATATATTATAAATAGTCTGTTCTTAAAATAGTAATGTATCAAAATTAAAAAAAAATAAAATTGTTAATTAATACTGCTCACTGTGCTACAGCCTAACTGATGAAGGGAAATGCATTCAGACTCCTAAAATGCTTGTCTCCAAGACCATCAGGGTTAGTTTCTGAGTGGCACGTTTTTAAAACATTTAATCAGTGATCTGAATATGTGTCAACACTTTCTGGTAGTGTGCTATAAAACGTGAACCTTGTCAACAGAAACATAAAAAGGCGACACACTTGGGACACAGAGCTTTTATGCTGACACACTGTAATAATATCATTTTAAAATTTATCATCTGTTTAGCCACAAGCAACAATTAATCTTTTTGACTAATTGTACAATGTTTTAAATAACACCTCCAAAAGAAAAAACCCAACATGTTCCATTTTTACTTTCATTGCCTTCCCAGTCGTGCCGCTTTCATATACTTACGAAGCAACACGCAATAAATTTTGCAACGAGGATAAAAATGTTAGCGAATAATATGTTTTCCCCTCCTCAGTTAATAAAATTACTTAACACTGAGCCTGCAAGCAAAAAGAAAACCCCAGGAGTAACGCAAGCATCAGCGGGTTCAGTTCTGTCGTGTTTCTGTCGCATTAAGTGACATTTTATTCCCAAATCACTTAACCTTTGACTTTTATAACTAAACATACAGACCTTGAATTGTTACCATGGAGGGGACCAGCGAGCGACACCGCTGCCAGGCACTGAAACTGAGCGCCCCACAGTAGTGGATGGCTACAGGACGGAAATAATTGGGCTTGCAAGAACCCAAGTTTCTGTACAAAGCTTGTGGCCTGGAAAAGGAGGCAGAAAGGGAAATGGGAGGAGGGGAGATGGGGCCTAATTTCTGCTAACACCCCTCTGTTATACAGCATCCCCAGGGACCCTGGGTAGGCGTTTTCGCAGCGTTCCCACCAGTGGTGCATGTGCCAGGCAAAGAAAGGGTTAATAATCAGGCAGAGGTGGGAAAAAAGCAGTTTATAATTAAAGGCTAAATCCCGCTGTACCCAGCTGGAGCTGCACCGGGGGAAGCTGGCGGCTGCACCCCTCTATGTGTCCTGCGGGAGGCTGTGTTGGGGATGGAGAGGGAAACCCAGAGGTTCTCGAGAACAAAAGCCACGGTCACAAATGTTGGATGTGGCGACCAACTGTGGCCCCGTCAAAGCATTCTGGGTGAAAAGGGACAGCAATTTTGTAATGTGGGCAGAGAGGGGCTTTTTGGGGAACGGCTTTAGAAGTAACGAGGTGAAACAGAGAACGGCAAACGCCAACTGCATCTCAGCATGGAGGGAGAGAGGGAGGGAGGGAACCCTGCAGGAAGCTGCAGCACAGTTTTCTGCAGGAATTTCTGGAAGCTTCATTACTTAGCACTTTTACTAATGACAAGGCAGCCACAGGTAAGCCCTAGAGAACAACCCCGCATCATCAGACTTTTGCACTCATAACTTCCATGTTTTTTTCCTAAAAAATGCAGGACAATGTAGTTGCATGGAATGATGTCAAACTATATAGATAACTTCAGGGGTTTTTGTGCAATAAAAGCATCACAGAGCACCATCCACGTGTGCCCACGTAAGCACGCTCGCACTAATAACTAGCAAAGGCAAATCTCTTGCTTCATCCCTGAGATTTTTACTGCCTCCTCCTGGGAGCAGAGGAGTGGGGAGACACCAACCATCTCACTGAAAGTGACCCCATGGCTGGACAAATACAGTTGCATCCAAGACATGCATTTTTCTTTATAAGGCGATCATGATGGCAGAGTCCTTTAAGATACACGTATAGCAACTAAGAAGGTTTCTGATTAAAATACGCAATTGCAAAAATCCCTTTCTTCTTCCTTGCCCACTGGCTGAGGGCTTTGTCCTCTGCAGCTCTTATCCACATGAGAGACTTTGCTGGTGTGCAGTCATGAGAAGGCAAGGGGAGGAACTTGACTGCTAAATTCAATAAGGTACTGAGCCAGTCATGGTGGGATTTAGCTTCCAAGCACGGTCCTTATAAACTTACTGTTAATGATTTTGATTAAAAGGGTGGAAAAACAGAAAATGTTCTGTGCTACATATGGGCCCGTTGCCACCTTAGTTTAATTTTAAAAGAAAGTTTTATTTGCTTCTCCTAAAAGTGCAATTGTAGGTATTCATCAGCCATAGAGCAGTGGAATCCAAACAGCCTATGAAAATTACCCCAAACAAAAGTTAAGAAAATGACATGTTAACTACTTATGACTGATGTCTCTTTAGAGGATGGATCATCTTCCCAAATAGTAAATATTTGGTCTAACACAAGGGGGCTTGCTCTGTCATTATTCTTTACACTCTGGCAAAAAGCATTTTAAAGTCATATCTTGAATTAATGCTTAATTTGGAAGTCTAAGAACTGGCAAAACAATCCTCAGCTGTGCCCAGTATTAGAAAAGGTAATGATGGTCAGCCAAAGAAACTAACTCTTAAAATCTGTTTAATGAGTGGAAGCTTTTCACGGCATGGACAGGGACACAGGCTTCTTGCAAAGCACTTTTCAGTTTACAGCATGCTCTTAATTAATTGCAACTTCATCCACTGGAGCTGCATTTAAAAAGGCAGACATACAGCTAAGGGCATCAGAAACTGGAAATGAAACAGAAAACATGGGAAATAAAAATGTGATGAATGAAATGTTAACAGAACTATGGTGAGATAGATCTATGGATGGATGGATGGATGGAGAATGACATTTTGCCCCCTCATTTCATGGCTGAAGCACCAAAATGCTACTGGCATCTGTTGTGCTTGCAGATACCCTCAACTCTTACTGCTAGAAAAGATAGCGTTCAGCTGCAGCTGCGAAGACTATGCAGGGGAAGTTGACCATTTGCAACAAATAACTTCAAGAGCATTGGCCCTGGACCATAGGAAGTCATTTGCTCCTCATGCCAGACGACATTTTCCAGTTTACTTTACAAATTGCAGAAGCATGGTAAGACTTCTGCAGAGCAGTGACTAATGTTAAAACAAATATAATTCTACTATGACAAGGAAGGTGTTCACAAACTGCAGGAAGCAGTTTAAAATAAATTGATGTAGGTTTTGAATTGTCCACAAGTTGGGTTTAGCTTCCTTCCATTTACCTTTTACTGCATTAACATTTCTTTTGTGATGGCTGCTGCTGGGAACCTATTGTAAGTTTGGGCAATTAGGATTTTTGTTCCATCTGTCCCTCCCCTCAGTCAATACTGTAGCATCAAAAGAGGCCAATTCAGTGTAGGCTGGCTCCGGCTCTAAAGCCAGCTAAAAGAGATGTTAGAATTCACTACTGCTCTGGGTGGAAAGGATGGGGGGAAAAAAAAAGCTATAATCATAAAAATGCTGTTTCAGGCTTGTTGAGTTCTTAAAATAATCTGACTTAAACCTCCTACACAATGCTCACAAGTCAGAGCATGGTAATATACTTCAATGTAGGTTGGCTCTCTCTCTCTAAATCCAAACTAAAATAGATGTTAGAAATCATTACTGCACTATGTCAAATACAGACTAGGACTGTAATCAGAGGGCTGCGGCTTCAGGTTTCAACGGTTCTTAAAATAATCAGCCTTAAACCTTCTGCAGGAATCAAAGCCTGGTCATTTATATTTTTGTAAGGCTGAGGATTCCACCGCCTCAGGCTTCTCCCTGATAAAAAAGCAGTTGGTTTTGGTTTTTTTTTTTTTTCCACTGGAATAACTTGTGCATAGCAGATATTGGCAGGTAGAAAGACAGTGGAAAGTAGGTACTTCAGTTTTATCAGGAGGTTAACTCCATGCGGAGTCGGGGTATGACCTCAGAACAAAACCCAAGTGCCTGGCCTTCGCTGTGTTTTTACCCGAGCGCAGCAGATGTATATTAGCTACCTGAACTCAAAACTGCTTTGCAAAGTGAAGACAATCCTTATATCCCACTACGGAGCAGAGTGTTAAAGCAGGCAGCTTTGCTCCTTTCCCGAAGTGTGAATTCCTAGTCTCCTATTTTCATGTATGCAATCCATAGGCTAGCTGTTCAAATACAAACCAAAACAAAATAAGGGGAGTGCATGTGAGGGGGAGTTTACTCTTCTTCCACCCGCCCAAGAGCTCTTTCTGTGTGACCAATTAGTTCTTCCTCGCTCTAATCCCACCCTGCTTCTGCCTCTTTATTTAATACAAGTTTTCTGCGCGTGCAGATTAACGACAGCCTTATTTTCAAGTGTAAGTACTTCTAACAGGGCACAAGTTATCTGTGATGCAGGCTATAGACATGAAAATAAGGTAATCTTCCTATTCTTTTGCAAATGTCCAGGAAAGAATATGCTTAACATTGTGTAATAACATCCGGACCGGGGGTGGGAGGGGTGGGAAGAGGCAGGGAGCGCCTCTGATGCTCCTGGCACACTGACGCATTCATTAAAGCTAAATCCAGCCCATGAAAAGAAAACAGGCACAAATAACCACACTCATAGGGGCATTTGCCTCTTCTCGTTTTTGTCAACATTCAGTATGCTAACTGCGCCCTTGGGATTTATCAGCATTATAAAACATGGTATGCTGTCTGGTGTTCACGCTTTCCTTTTGAGAGCCATAGACCTACATGATGATTTTTAAAAGAGGGTAAATCTCAAGACTGGCTGATGGCAGAGAGAAGCTTGGAGATGTGGGAACCCCACAGTTCAAACCCAGAATACTCTTAGCAGTATTATTATTATACGTGTTAAAACCTCATGGGTTTTAACAGGTGGGGATTCATTAAAACCTTATTCAAGAAGGAAACTAGAGACTCAGGTGCTCCAGCTGGCACAACACTGAGGCAGGGCAACTCGGCAGGGATATAGCACCAGGTAGGACTAGGGTTATAGCACCAGGTAGGACTAGGGTTATAGCACCAGGTAGGACTGATTTAGTCCCAAGAGGCTGCGAGTTGGGGAAAGACCAGCCTCCCTGGAGGTGGAGATGGCCAGGACAGCCCCACCACCTCCTGCAGTCAGAAAGGACTCAGAAAAAATTCAAATCAGACCTCCTTTGCTCTTAGAAAAGCCACCCACTCAGGACTAATATGCATGTTCTCTTTCCCCCGACCCCTTCAGTTTATCCCAACTGTTCTCAGCTTTTGCATGCTCCCAGTTGAGTTAACGCTCAATATATGTGCAGAGCACAAGAAGGCACCGGGATAATGTTGCTCATGGGACTGAAATACAGTGGCTCCTGGGAAGCCACTGAAATTGGAGACATGATCACAGTAGTAGCAGCAGAACCTCCAGAAGATACCTTTGAGACGTTCGGGTTTGCCAACACCTAGAAAGAGCTATGGTGCTCCAGTTTATGGTGCCCCTTTAACAACAGGCTGACAGAGTTGGATGGATGGTACGAAGCCTTGCGATGGTCACAGGCTTATCAAAAAATGAAGGGCTTGCGGTTTACCCAAACCAGAGGTGGGGTTGTATTAGTGCAGCAGGAAACTGGGAGCTGCAGATCCACGGTCGGGTGTAAAACACATGAAATTATAAATTCAGCTTTGGAGAAAGTATCATCAGAGGCCTGCCCCATGGCAAGTGTGGTCTCTGGATAAAGAGGAAAGATGGTCCTGAGCCAGTTTGCACCGGCATCATCTCCTGGATCAAGCCTTAGGCTGTCTGTTTGAAAGGGAAAAGAAGCAAGCTACTAAGGGGTTAATCCTAAGCAAAAGGTTTCAAGTGCTAAGGAAAAGTGGCCACTGGTTACCCAAGTGATTTAAAGTACTTCAGGATATCTACCCCACCTTAATCTTGCATGTATATGTGTCATCTACTTTCAAAATAACTTCCTTACAAAAAGATGGTAGGCTTGTCTCAGTAAGAAAAAAAGTTTTAAACTTTTCAAAACTTAGAGGTTTTCTGTGTGAGAGAAGCACGGAAAAGCATCACACAGAGTTAAGTAGCATCCACCCACATAAACCAAACAGGTCTGCACTGAAGGAATAGTGCTATAAACCTTGGAATTTTACAAGCAAGTTTAATATTAATTCTTTAGAAACCCTTTGTGCTTATGGTTTCAGACAGAATATAAAAGTACCATATAAATATCAGCACAATATAGTGGGCAGCTGTTAGGTACTTTAACCATTCCCAATCAATTATAATAAACAGAACAAGCACACTGAATCGCATCAGAGCACCATGCAGTAACCCTCCACCTCTGTCTTCTCCTTCCTGCCCTGTAAAATTAAACTTGCAATAAATTACTTGTAAAATGACAGAATATGGAACGTTCTGGAAGGTTTTTGGTAGGCTCGGATGGATAGAGATTAAAACCACTCTTTTTGAATAACAAACAAGAGTAAGAGTAAGTAAGAGTTTTTTTTTTTTTTTTTTTAAAGAAACAACAGTGAAAGAGCAGCAGAATAAACCCAATTATTCCATTCAAAGCAGAAGGGAATCGAGAAATGTTGACCCTATGGAAATGCTGTGAAGCACTGCAATTGTGCTTGGCAGATGAAATTTGCTTATTTGGCTTAAAACAACCAGAACAAAAAGAAGTGCCACACTTGGGAGACTTGGGAGATGTAATGGGGTGGCAGCAAAGCCTTTTCTCATGGCAGGGAAGGGGGCACAGCTGCCCCCTCTGCACAAGTGCAGAGAAGGAAGGAAAGGTGGGAGCCTCCTTGAAGATACATAGAATCATAGAATTGGTTTGGTTGGAAGAGATCTTTAAGATCATGGAGGCCAAACTTAGCACTGCCGAGTTACCACTAAACCATATCCCTCAGCACCACATCTACCCATCTTTTAAATACCTCCAGGGATGGTGACTCAACCGCTTCCCTGGGCAGCCTGTTCCAATGCTTGACAACCCTTTCAGTGAATAAATTTTTCCTAATATCCAATCTAAACCTCCCCTGGCACAAATTGAGGCCGTTTGCTCTCGTCCTATCACTTGTTACTTGGCAGAAGAGACTGACCCCCACCACTCTACAACCTCTTTTCAGGTAGGTGTAGTGATAAGGTCTCCCCTCAGCCTCCTCTTCTCCGGACTAAACAACCCCAGCTCCCTCAGTCTCTCCTCATAAGACTTGTTCTCCAGACCCCTCACCAGCTTCGTTGCTCTTCTCCGGACACCCTCCAGCACCTTAATGTCCCTCCAATACTCAGGGGCCCCAAAACACACACGCGACTTGTCAAATGGAAAGTCGCTTCTGGACCTGATAAACAGGCAACTAACTTCTTACACACAGACATCAACCGCCTGTCTCCATTTACACACCTCTAACTCCATCCACTTGTTTGTGCTCGTTGCTTCGGGCAGGCATAAAGCTGAGCGTGCGGAAAACTCACAATCGGGATAAAGAAGCACAGCCTCTCTTATGTGTCTGCTAAACTGCTTTTATCCGAATGTGCGGTGCTATTGGAGCACTCCCAAAACCATCTAAATTATGTGAGGGCCACAGGTAATTCTCACCCTGACTGCTCTCACTCGCAAGATGGATCTGGCTGTAGACATGGACACTGGTCGGTGGGGTCTGCATCTGGACCACTCCTGGATCGGGGACATTGCGAAGCTTTGCTGAAGTCATACTCTTATTTACAGTATGCTGTAATGTGTGAGGCGGGGAGGAGGAAATCTGCTGTGTCTATTTACTATTCCACCCCCCGCACTTAGAGCTGGTACTTTTTTGCCACTTAAGCAGTCACATATCTCCTAAAACTATATTAACTTGAATTTAAATACTGCCAGCCAGAGCTATTCTTAACAACTTACACTATTTTCTATGTCATTTCTTGTAGTTTTAAAACTCTCCTAAAAACGTGAAATAGTTTCACAAACATTGTTTTCATGCTTCAAAACTCTTAATTAAAAAAAAAACCAAACGTATCAGGGGGTCAAACTGTTATCAGTCTGAGGAACAATTTATGGATGTATTACAATGTCAGAATTAACCTATAGCAAACTGACAACAAAGACTATTTTTTAATTTCACTTCATATTAATACTACCATTTAATATTATCTGTATCATCTGTAACAAGGTGTTACAAGCATACTCAAGGTCTTTGAAATATTTTTACTTACTGCAATAAGACTTCTAGATATAGAAGTCATAACCCAATATAGGTATCACTCTGTGCATTGGAGTACCTTACGCTTGGAAGAGAGAAAATCAAAAGAAATTGTGGGAAGATATTTTTTCCTGTAGCTTCCCTCTCAGTAGGCTGGCTTTCTGTTAGCACTGTTTTTTGCTTCCTCGTAAGAAGAGGATGGTCCAGCAGAAGAGAAACCAGTAACGCGCTGATATTTAAAGGTCTAGAAACTTGACCTTTTGATGATCCCAATTTGGCCAACGAGAAGCTGAGGAAAATGCATTTAGAAACAGAGGGCAACACGTAACCTAAGGTGGAGGTTAACATAGGCAATGATGATCAGAGTACTTTTGGGCCCCGGCAATACAGTGACTGCTGAGCCCTATATTTCCATTTCAATGTGACAGGGTAATAACATGGTACCACTTCCTCAGGGACAGAATATGAGACAGAATTAAGTATTTTAGGGGACAAAATAATCTTCCCGGAGAACCTTCCCTATTTTGTCAGCAAGTCTGTGCTCTCCCACAGCAAGAAAACACAGTCTGCAGGATACGCCTCTGTTTTGGAGAATTATTTCTGACATGGTGGATCCGACGTCAGCTTGAGGCAAGCAGGCCTTCCCAACAGATTTTACTGCTAAATACTTATCACAGGCTTGCATTCAACACCTGAATTCAAGTCGAGATTTCATGTTCAAAAGATTAATACCTGATATGCCCCTACCTGTGATACGTCTCTCCCTTTCTATCTATTTACCTGTCCTCTGAAATTATGATGTGTGTTTGACTCACATCACTCTCAGGTACAGAGTTTACCAAATTTACAAAATTACTAGTAGTGGATTTACCAGTAAGTTTTCTCTTTTCCCCATAATATCCTCCCAGAAGCAAAATGGATCTCCTTTCCCCAGCAGCATTTTTCTCACAATGCAGCAAATACAATCAACATAAAAACTCGTTTCATAAGGCAGCTGTAAAAGAGCTACAATGGAAAGCCTTAAACGACCTGTGGTACTATTTCATTAGTGTCTGAGCTATAATATAAAGCAACGATATATTTCCAAATCGCAGTGTTTTAATAAAGTTATAAAGTTAAATAGAGAAATAAAAGTCTGAACTTTATGAAACCCCCAAAAGGCAATGAAACTCTCAAAACAGTGACAAATCTTTCTAGAAGCAAGCAAATCCTCATCCAGTAGAGTTTACAGTTGACTTCTGGTAATGCATATGTTTTACAACATACCAATATCTGTATCTGGTGCTTCTCATTTTGTTGCCATTTTGCAGCAGTAGAATACCTACAACCCAAAATACTGCCAGAACATACACAGCCAGCCTGTCACTCATATTTTGAAGACGACATGAGACAAAAAGGTTCCGCAGAGAATTTCAAACAGAGAGAAGCAGAATCAGTGGTTTCTAGTTTCCAGTTGCAAATAAAATTTTCTGGGAAAATTTACTTTAAAGCAGCCTTAAATGAAAATCTATATAATTAAGGGAAAGACCATTGCTTCAAACAGATTGACTGTCTTCAACAAATTTCTCTCTTTCTAGCTACTCAGATATGCTATATTTCCTAATTATCACCTTTTAAGGGCCATCTGGGCCCCATTCCTCACCATCAGGGGGCAATTCCATTTGCATTGTTCATAGGCTTAGTCATGATCAAGTAGTCTGGTGGTAAAGTTCATTAGAAATTAGAAGAAAAGCATTAAACCTCACACAGTAAACCAAGTAGCTGATACCTACATACCCACAGGAGAGATAAGCATTTAATGCATATTCTCACACGACTTAACAAGTCTTCAATGAGCATTTTTTTTTTCCCAAACTGCTTAGAGAATCATTTAGCCTGGTCCCTGACCAGGTACGTAATGAAAATTCGATTCAGTCTCTGCACACTTCCACATATTTCTCAATTAAAGAGAAATAAATAATAAAATCATAATCTAGTAAATAAAATCATAATCTAGTTTCATCTAATAAAGCTAATGTAATTATACTATTATTTCTTCTGTTATTCAGACATGATTGCTATGTATCGCAAGTCAAGGGCAGGAATTTTCTAGTAATTTAATTAAATATGCAAATACATATGCACACACATACACTGTGTTGTTAAAAATTACAGAGACGTCATTTTGGATTAACCGTCTGAGAAAAGTTACTCTATTGTCATATACCAATAAATATCACTATACATTTCCCAACAGGTCGGTATAAACAAGCATGGGATAGCAGAGGAGGAAAACTGAGCAAGTCCTTGGCTTTGTGCCTGGATCCTAAAGTACAGGTCAGTATTTCATAAATATGGCCTTCTCAAAAGGTTTGAAAATGGCACTTGAAAAAAAAAAATCAAAGCAGCTCAAGAAATCTAATTCATATAAATTATGGACCCAAGGAAGTCAAGCCTATGACTTCCAAATGCAGCACACTGTTTCAAAACAGAAGTGCAACAAAACTCCTCTTTGATATGGATTTTTTGTCTCTGCAGTCTGTGCTTTGGGTCATTTTGTATGCTGAAGCCTGTAGATTTTGGGAGCTATGTGCCCATATTAAAGATGAATTACCATTACTTTTCGTGAAAACCCTGTGTAGCACCTGAGCTCCTGGCAAACTGCGCTGAGACTTGCACAATAAAAATTTGGGGATTAAGGATAGATTAGTCCATGGACACTACCTGCTATCCTTCCATATTATTTAATTCTGGAAATTTCTCAGTCAGCTTGAGAAAAACTCAAAGGATCACGTTAATGATGAAACACTTGATGCTATAAAACATGATACGCTATAACTTGAACACTATAAATATACTTTCCTAGCTGCATAAAAGTTGCAGCATTACTGAGGTAATGTATTGCATTATGCGCATTTCACAACTTCTGAGTGAAAACGTAAATGTCAGCGTATCATTGGCCATATCAAGAAGCTGTAGTCAGATATTAATGGCTAGATTTATCTTTTGAGTATTGTAGGCTTCTTAGCATGTCAAGTCGGTTAAAGATGAACTCAGCCCCCAAAATTCTGGAATAATTGAAGGACACCTCTCAGAAACTACATCTGTGATGCACCGAGGAGCATGTCCCAGCCAGCAGCACTGGTAGGCAGCTCTGGTCCTTGCTCGGGAGGACATGGTAGGGATGTTATTATGGCCCAGGTAGGAATGCTATTAGAAGGCTGTTCAGATTGTCACATGGCTACTGCATGTTGTTGTGAAATACAAGATTTGGAAGCTTTAAATCCCCTTCTGATTTTAGGCAAGATGAATAGAACAGCTGACCTTACATTACATTGAACAGCTGACCTTACATTACATTAAACAGCTGACCTTACATTAAACTTCATAGATGCTTAACAACTTGTGTTGTGGCTTTTTTAGAGGACGTTTTGGTTTGGGGCAGAAGGATGCAAAAGAGATGTGCTGGTTCCAAAGGTACTTCAAACTGGACAAAGGCCAAGTTTGAGGAGATGAATGGAGCTCTGATTGCCAGCTCCTCTCGGTGCTTGCTCTTCCTGTGAAGCAGTGGACAAAGAAAAGATGACCTTGGCAGGAAAACTCAGAATTGAGTTTTGTTTAAAGATTGTGATGGTCTCGTTTCTCAAGCATTGTTAATATTCCACTGTATTATCAACTATTTCTAACTGGTCCCTGGTGTATGACAACCCTATGAATTTCTGCATGCAGCTCCAGAGCCAAAAAACCCATAAGCATGGGCTTTTCTTTTGGAAAATGGCAATTTGGTTTTATAGGGTTAAGCCTCTATGTAATTGTACCTTAGGACATGACTGAATGGAGACACCATTGCATTTATTCCTCCCTCAATATTATAAATCAGACTTCCCACACTCTTTCAGAAAAACTGATACAGAAACTTATCTGTCATTCAAATTGAATTCAAGTAGCTGTCTGAAGAATACACTATCTTTTCACATTCCAGGCAACTTACTTGGTGTAAATTTGGCTGGACCAGAGGTCTTCTGTAAAATATAGCTGCTTTCCGTCAGACAGACACTATAACTAGAAAGTATCAAGAGTAACAGATCCAGAGGAGCTGAAAGGCAGTTAATGAGGATGACCAACACCTCTGATTTTATGGGTTGCCTTTGCTAGAAAAGACATAGGGTAGATTATCATGGTCAATACAAAAGAATATATATAGGTTTTATACAGGGTAAAATTTATTGCAGCAGGGCTTGGAAAATAATCAGAAGCTCATATAAAATAAATATATGGAGATCTTTGACAGGCAAAACTAAAAATCTTACTGCCATGAGCTGAAAGTAAAGGCACACTACTGGAAGCCGGTGACAATGTTTGATTAAGATGTGGTGACAGATTTCTTCCAGACCTATTCAGCACAAATCCTCAGGTCAATCTCTAAATACAAATGGCTGGAGTCCCCATTGAAAATCTTGTCTTCTCGGTTCATAGGTGAACAACGTCAAATAAAAACATTTTGCCCTCTTAGAGGTTCTCACAACCCTGATATTGAAAAAAAAGCACCAAAACCCCCAGATCTCTCTGCCTTTGCTGAGGTTCAAAGACTGAATGCCCATTCTGTAGATGCATTTGCCAAATGTAGAGTTATTTCAGATTGAAAGAAATGGTATTAATTAGATCAGGCTTCTCTTCCGGATGTCTGTTTTGCCGGTCAGTACCTCCGGGAAGCACTGGCTCATCTTTCTCCTTGGATGGGAGCATGGCTGAGCTGAGAAATCTCCATCACCAGTGTCGCTGGTCACCAAGGGCTGATTTTGGCCCTGGTCTGAAAGCATGCAAAGTATTTTCGGGCACCTTGAACAAATGCTTAGAGTATGACTAGCATGCAGGTGATGAGCTCAGAGTTTGCAAAACAGATTTTGCCATTTTACATTAAAAATATATGTAAGCTGCCAACTTTTCCCAGCAGCTGTGCCTTTTACTAGAACAGCCAACACCTGCTTTTGAATATTCTTTTATTATTTTCACTGAACAGTAAAACTCCAGTAAAAATACAAGCCTTGAGTGGATCTATAAAGCCAGCAAATGCAGTAAAATGTCACTGCCATGTCACAGAATTGCTTTACTACTTAACACTGCACAAGGAGTATGTTTTCATAGTTGTGTTGAGTTTTAGCTACCTGGCTCCTACTGACTTTAATGGGAATCACACAGCTAAAACTCCATGCACCACTTTGGTACTTCAAAGCAATTTTTCAGTCCCCTGGAGAAGGTCATAGAAATATTAAAAACTAAAGCATTCTCCAAGGATCTCAGATTAAAGACTTGCATCAGACTTTATAAAAATGATTGGTCAAATATATAATGTACTCTTAATGTTCTAGCTCCTGGTTTGTTTTCTTTAGAAAGAACCTTTGTGATGCCTTTCACAAAAGGTAATATAAAGCGTAAAGAACAGCACAGCAAGGCATAACATGAACAAGAAGACATACAGAAGAGTTACTTGATACATATTAACAGTGGTAAAGAATTACTTAGGGGGTTGAATATCATGAGCAAATTCAGGGCAATTCTTAATTAAGACATTGTTAAAACTCTATACCATTTGATTGCAAGCAATACTGTAACACAAATATTTCTATTCCCTTTGACGTGTTCCCTGTCCTCTTTTGTCCCCATAATATACAACTTGGCCATAAAATTCCATTTCCATATTACTTTCCTAGAGTGGGTTGACATAACTGCTCTTTCAGACCCAAACAAGCACCTCCTTTCCTCTGTAGCTGGCTACCAGAAGTATGCAACCTCCTTGCTGTTGAGAGCTCTGACATCTTCATAACCCCATTAGACTTGCCACGTTGAAGGCAAACCAAGTCTACAGACAGACAGCGAGTAAAAGAGTTAAAAAGGATTATAAGGTCAACATGAATTCAGGAAATTTGTATTAAATTTATCGTCAAGTTATTGAAGGCACAAGCAGCAACCAACGTCGTAAACTAACTGTTCATTTGGTGGTGTTAACAAAAAATGCTACTTATATATAAAATCATCTAGTAATATGATAACCTCAATAAAAATAAAGTGCTTAACATAATGTAAACAACGTAGTCTTGCCTGGGTCCTTCCTTTATACTGAACTAGATGTCTCATGTTTAAATCTCCAAAAGCCGAAGTCAAAAAAAGCAAATGCGCATTAAAAATAAAAGAACATTTTAAACTGGCAGCAAGTGCCTACCATACAGCAGTGAAATATCTTCAGCCTTCCACCTGGAAGCAAACTGAGAAGCTCACTAGCCACACCTGTCCTCCCAAAGTGCTCCATCCTGAATAAAAGCACAGTCACGGCACGTGGAATAAAACCATATTTATTACCAGATGATCTCAGATATAATCTCAAAAATGATGTGGGTCAAAATAAATATAAGCACGTGTAAATACACACACACACACGTAAAAGTGGCCAGGCATACCCCTCTAACACCTCCAAACTATTAGATATGTTCATCTAAGGAGATGAAGCATATACATACACACAATAGGTTTCTGTAAAACCTGAGTTTTTATTTGTATCTCCATCATCCCTACATACAGTTGTCAAATTACAGACCAATTAAGCTGAAATAACCTTCCACTGAAATCCTGAGCACAAACCAAAGCACTGGGATGACACAAAGTAAGTGTTACCGTCTTAGGCAATTCGCATGAAAAGATGACTGTGGCAATATCATCACACTATAGGTATCCTAAAACAAAACGGGTCACGTTTTGCTTTTTCTGTCACAGGAAAGGCAAACTGATGCATAATTAACAATTGGCCGATGCAAATTCTTTTACATCTTTTAATTGGTGTTAATTAGATTAGAAGTAAATTTTCTTTTATCTCGCCTTCCTAATGCGAACTAATCTTCTCAGCAGCATGTCAAAGTTTCCCTTTTAATTAAACTTTTCAGCTGGGAACTTCGGTACTGCTCAGGCAGCAAAAGATATAATTTAAGGCACATGAATTGTGCTGGGTTTTATGAATGGAACATCACAAATTTAAAGCAATGATTAAAAAAGCTCAGCAGAAGGTCAGAAATCTGAATTCTGCGGAGGCAACGGCGATCTTTTAAAGCCGCTCTGAGAAAGTGACTATGGCACTTTCCACATCTAAATCCATCCTTTTACAAAGGAAAACTACCCCAAATGTAAAACATCTTCTGTGAATTAACTTCCCCCTTTCATACTGCTTTCCCCAAAATATTGCAGCTCCTCTAAAATTGTTAACGTGCAGAATATACCACAAAATACATTTAATATCTTTTATGGGAAGTTGACCTGAAATAAAATTTTATGTAGTTAAGGACTTTTGATAGTTCTTCGTCCAACTTTTTTCTCTCTCTATGGGGCAACGGTGATTGAAACCTGATGTCTGCTGCACAAAAAGGCCATAAAATCTTTTACGCAGAAGTAAAACAGTAGCCATTAAGTTTTGCTATGATGTTTGAGTAGATATGCAGCATGAAAACATGATAAAAGAGCCATAAACTGATTGTGATCAAATGCAATTACAATGACTTCTCTCCAATGAACGACATGTACTAAATGCAGTTACAGTTCCTTGCAAAATTACTTTGGGCAAAGGACCAAGAAAACACTATATCCTCTTTACGAACGGCAGCTTGCCAGGGAAATCGCAAACACACAAGCTTTAATATCTATGGCCAAAAAGCACTTGGGAACTCATTAGGAAAAGGTTAAAAAAGACTCACTTGTGAAAGACAGCTTTCTTTTTCTGCGATTAGAGCAGCATCCCGAAAAGTCCAGCATTTGGGGTGTTGGTAAGAAGGGCTCCCAGAGGAAGGAGAGAGGAGCCCTAGTAGGGGTGATACTCTTTTCTCCTCATCTCGGTTTGACCACATGACAAAGGTAAGCTGCAGAAAAAAAGCAACTTATTTCGCAGTCTTTTGCATTAAATTTTTATATCCTGTGTGACAGAGGACTGGTGAAAATGGGAACCCTAGCCTAACAACACAGATTTTGCTAGGAAGAAAGTCCATCAGCACTAGAAACAATTAAGATAAATGCCAATAGATTTGAAATCAGATGAAGTGGGCTTTTTTTAAAAGGTGGATAGGAACTGGGATCTTGGGAGTTTCATCCTTTTGATTGTGTTTTGGGTTTTTGATAGGATAACCTGGTTTAACTTTTACTCATCAAAAGGATTTTTATATTCTGAGTAGTCAGATCAAACCCCTGGATTTCCTGAGGGGTAGACTCCAAGGAGAAGAAACCCTCAGACATCTTAAGTGTCAAAAGGCAGTGAGCAGTACCAGGTCATTCTCTGGCTAACAAGATTTAAGGAAGGTGGCATGGAGATACTTCAAGTAATTTCTGTGCCGAAACCAAGCATACAATAATAAAGTGTCAACAGCAGGTTGTCAACTCCCAGGTGAAACTGCCCTGAAGTATTGTGAAAAGCACAAACCTGGTAGCATCATTTTCTATCTCTACCTGGAAATAAAGGGAATCTGAACTGGGGCCTTCCCGTGGAATATAAGCTACTTTGCTTTATATAGGAGGGACAAAACAGAGCTGAAGCTACAGATGTAAATTTCCCCCTATATTTATTTACAAAAAGAGAATGAAAAAAACCACCAAACTTGCACTTTCATTGTCTAAGAAACTTTGATTATTACATTTTAGGGGCACCTAGGAGGTGCAGAAGTAACTGCTGATGCTTAGTACAGTCATTTAATGGGCAGCTGAACCTTAGGTATTATTATACCCAGGAGCAAGCTGAGGAGAGACCCGAACCTCCTTAGTGAGGGGATCAACTGCCATCACAACATCAGGATTCACTTTAATGGAAACTTATAATGCTTGTTATTAACAGCTTACAGAGTTGCTACCAAGCTGAATTATTTATCAAAGAAAAAAAAAAAATTGAAATACTATCCAGGATTATTCTAATTTAATACTAACAATGTACAGTGTTTATTTTTTATAGTGGGGCTCAGGTTAAGGACTTATCAGTTCTTTTTATATAAACTTCATGTTTATAACTTACATAAAAATTAACTGAACACTGCAGCACTACAGAAGGTGTCATCGTATGCACCTCTTAGTATATGGTAGAGTACAAATCAGAAAGGACAGAAAAAACCCTTCCCAACTACAGCGCTCTTAGCCTGTCCAAAAAATGTCGTACTAGATACAAATATCACCAGTAAGAGCATGGGGAAGCACACACAGTAACTCAAACTCCCTGCCCCAGAAAGCCAATAAATCTCTCCTCCTAAAAAACCAGAACAGAACCCGCTCAGCCTTCTCCTGCCTTATTAAATAACAAACCAAAAGCAAGGGCAAAGCACTGCCGCAACTTGATAGAATTACTGTAAGACCTCCTAGACTGAGTTATAAGCAGGGATGAAGATTTGGATGTGAAGGAGGTGATGTTCACTGCTGCCAGAAGCAGTGCTGGGACGCAGCACTGGGCTTTGGTGCTGAGACACCTCCCTCCTCAAAAGAGTTTTGGATTATTATTTTTTTTTAATCCTGTATATTAGTTATTTAATATTAATTATCAATTTTGCAACAGTGACTGCCAGTCATTAATTACCAACAGTAATTAAATTCAACTGAAATTTAACAAGGGAATTGTCTATACTGAGGTGTAGTGCTCTTGGAATAAAAGCCTTCTACAGCAGCGTATTAAATAATGGAAACTACAGTATATTTAAAAATGGGAACATTCAGACT
Organism: Limosa lapponica baueri; assembly: GCA_002844005.1. Classification (NCBI taxonomy): domain Eukaryota; kingdom Metazoa; phylum Chordata; class Aves; order Charadriiformes; family Scolopacidae; genus Limosa; species Limosa lapponica. The sequence goes on from KZ506491.1 coordinate 174,819, forward strand.
AATTATACACTCACACACACATTTATCAGTATGAATATAACACATTCACTTTTATATAGATGCAAATTCACTTTATATGTGTGTTTGTCTAAACTTGGTTTATAAATACCTATATATATATATTAGCACAATTTCCAAGCATGTGCTGTGCTGGAGCTAGCAAGACCCTTATTTTCAAGGAAACAATAAAATCTACATAAGTTGTACCACTGTAGAATGCACTCCTTTGAACTTCACACTTTGGCTATTTGAGTTGTAGAACAGCACATTTTCATTTTAGAGAAGGTATTCCTTGAAACCTGATAGCATACATTTAGCCAGTGGTGTCTGATCATCTGATTACTTATTACTCATCTGATTCCATGCAAATTCCAGGAAAGTGAGGGGAGGGGGGAAATCTCATTTTGCTTTTCCAGAACTCAATTTTTCTTTAAAGTGTGTTAATACGGTGAGGAATAGTTCTGTCTCAAGGTTTTTAAGAAGAACCAAAATTCATCACTGGCAATCTTCAACCCCTCGGATAAGTGGAAATCATTCTCCAGTAACTTGGGTTTTTTCTTTCACGTGAAGTGGTCCTGAGTGGAGGTGTGCATGGTGGGGGAGACACGAAACAGTGGTGCCAACAGCTAAGACTGTACAAGGTAGAAAGACTGTATGAAGAAGGAGTGACAAAGCCTGATGCTGCCCAGTGTCCCCCAGTCATGGCAAGAGTTAGACATTTGTCTTGCCGGTGTTTAACACAGCACGAGCACTACAATTCCTTTGCAAAGGGTAGGAAAGCCCTAGAAACCCTGGTTGACTCCAGCACGCTGGAGAAAGCTCTCACTTCTCTGGGTTTTTTGAAAGCAGCAGTTCCACCTACACCAAACCTACGTCACCCAATAGACAATATGCAGTAACATCCAAAAATAACCTTCGGGCGGTTGTCTAACAAGGCTCAGTCAAAAGGAACAGCAGCAGCGGTTCAAGGATTTTGATGGGCTATATTGGTGTCTGCAGCAAAGGCAGAGCTAGAGTTGCACGGACAATGCAGCATCACTTCTTCCGTTTTTTCCAAAAATTGAGGAATTGACAGCAGCCTGCTGAAAACATGCAAGTGCTGGACTTGCATATAATGTCTAAACTCTTCCAGAAGAATGACCACTTTAAAATAAAAATTGAGGAGAAGCCACCAGAGAAACATCTGATTCTGAAGAATTACGGTAATTTGATCGTTTCATTCCTGAAACCTCTGGAACAAGCTCTGCTTCTTGAATAAAACCCTTCTGCTTTCTCTTACTTAATACTTGGCCGTTATAATCTTGGCCATGTCACTAGTATCTGGATGTAAAATCCTGAAAAGATGATGCTGGTACTTGTCAGGCATCAAACAAAAATTCCCTTTTGATGGGAAATGGAAGATTTGGTGAGGCTGAAACTTATATGGCAATAGTGAAAAGCCCCCATGGAAGCTGTAAAATATCCATGTGCACCAATATTCCGTTTTATTTAGGGAAACTTTTTGCTAAGTCACTGCTGTGGGAGAAGGACGATACAAGCAGCACCGCGCTGCTACCTCCAACATGAAGTATCTGCTGGTGAGTCTCTCGCCACCCGCTCAGCCCTCACCAAACTACCTACTCCAAAACGAAATGATCTTTGGCACACGCAAGTAAATTGCTGCAGCACAGACATATCTGGACAGTAATTAATCACTTCGAATGCTCAATGTGTTTGGATATAAAATTAAGAAAGTCGGGTTGTTAAAAAATGACAGATTTAAGCACCATCTGGGCTCTGTGGCCACAGTGGCGCGAATTCCAAAGGAAGGCTTAACAGTGCATGATCCGAGAATCCCATCTGTCTCAGCTGAAACGAAACAAATAAATAAATAAACCAGCAGCCTCATTTACAAGGTTTTCCCAAGTTTCCCAATTTAAAAATGAGCTTACAATAAGAAATTATGTAGAATTAAAGGTGCTACGTCTTCAAAATGCTTCTCACGTCCTTTACATGAATTATTATTGTATTATACCTCTATGGAAAAATCTCTGTATAGGTATATATAGCTATATAGATCAAACATTTTGAGACAGCATTTCCTAGTATGAGTGTGTGTTCATAAAAATATAGTGCTAGTGGAAAATTTGTGTGATATGAAACTTCAGTTGATCTGGGGAAGCCAAAGTGCCTTTCTGGCACCCACAATGTCCCTTAGCTCCTTCCCCAAGCCACCGCTCACCTGCACCCACCCCATGGCAGCTTTGCCTGGGGACGAAATGCAGCCTCCTTGGATCCCAACAGACCTCCCTCCAGCCACCTCGCTGCACCTCCCTTCAAGGGCAGAAGTCACTCAAACTAAAGTCACCTGCAACTAGTTAACCTGCAGGATGTCTTCAATAAAACTTGCCTGGCATGAAAAAGGTAAATAAATAAATCATCCAAGACAGATGAACACAGAATATGAACACAACTATTTCTCTCGGAAAAACTTAGCCAGGTGGGTTTTAAGATTAGGGATGAGCCCCAGGAATACTCTGGGGAAGTCCGTGGGAGTTTTTAAGTTTGGTCCAAGTGCCTCCCTCCACCCCGCTGAGCACCAGGCGTGCAGATACCTGGAAAACCTCTGGTTCTCAAATGTCTTTGTGCCCCACTGCTCAGGACAGTGTTTTCTGTGTCAAGGCAACTCTTTTTGCTCTGAAGGAAAGATGGGACTTCCTGTCCTGACAACTTCTGCCTTCAGCACATACCCCGACCCCCACGCTGGCCCAGCCCATACGCGGCTCACTTGAAGGAACAGAAACCCCAAAATCAGCACCCATCAAAGCCAGCCACACTCTCTCTCCTGCCCTAAAGCTACACACTGGCTTTTCCTGCAGATGAGGGCAATGGAGAGATTATCATGGACATTCGTGGGCCTTTTCTGAGGTCTTGGGGAAGGGGCTTCTCCAAGAGGCCTGAATCTGCCCCATCCAATGAGCGACCGCTGCCTCTCTCGCATACCCACTCTTCGTTAAAACTGAGTCCTCCTTCCCATCCTACCTACCTCCAACAGCTGGAAGAAGCTGACGTCCCCAGACGTATCAGCAGGAAATATGCCCAAAAAGTACAAGCTACTAGTGTTAGACTTAAATAAAAGATAGTCTCATACTGCATAATATCATAGCTTCTTTCACATAGAGACATTTGTACCAAGGCCTAATCGCGAAAAGATTTTTTGCGGTACCTTGTTTTTACTTTAAATAGATCTCTTTGCATTTGTAGTATGGAATATGTGGGTACATTTTTCTGGATTCATAATGTAATACTTCTTTGACTCTGCTCTTGTGCTTCACTTTCCACTGATGGTCCAATGTACATCTTTGTAGGAGAATTATTTGGACCCAAATGGATGAGCAAATAGGTAATATATTCCCTCACTTAAAATTGCTTTTAAATCAGTGGCACTAAGCTTGCGTATTCTTTCTGTTTGTTTTTGTTTGGTTTTTTTAATTTGCTGTGTAGCTTGCGGGACTCTCCTTTCAGAAAACTCATGCAACTCCTGCGGGCATTACCGAGAGCTCACCAAGAAGATGATGCATATAATGAACTTCCACATAGCTCCATATACGAAACTGTCAGACATAAAAAGTAAACAGACAGCACTATTTTCCACAAAATATAACTCTTTTATAGGAATTTGCTACAAATTCTAAAGAAAAGAAATAAAAAGGGGAAAATGAGATTACTCTGAAGTCTTCTTTCAGTAGATGTCTAGCAGGAACGTGAATACTGAATAACCACAGAAATGAAAGCGTAGGTCAAGAAGTCTGGAAAACCAGCATACGAGAGCAAGCCTCTCTGTAAAACAAAACAACGTCAGGGCCTGAAGCTGGCAAGCAGCAGGCACTTGCCATGCTGCCGAAGCTGCTCTGCTGGGAAGGTCTCAGCACCTCCGATGGTTGGGCTCTGGAACCCCGTAAAGGTAAGTCAGCGGGGACTGCCCTGCTCCTCCATGCTCCTCGGATGTTGAGCATGGGCTCCTCCATTGCCGTCAATCCGCTACTAAAATAAGTAAGATTTATGGGAATCCTCACACAAGCACTGGAGATGTAATTGATGGGAGGGCTATATCCCAGGTGATGGGGATTGCCGATGGCGAGAGCAGCACCGGGATGCGGAGGGCGACCGGCGGAGCTTGCCTCAGCATCCCTACCCACCCTTCCTGGGAGGACTGCTGATCGGAGGCACTTTGAGACACCCTACTTCTAGAAGATGACAACAAATGCGAAGTATTGACATAATTGTTGCAATCCACAATTTCCATCAACAAAAAATATTTTCTCAGCAAACGGTGCATCTATTTATGAATTTCCTAGGAGTCAGACAAAAGATGTTTATTCTCTCAGCAGATGTTGCATAAAAACAAACACACTTCCAAAAAATGGGCATTTATTTTTTTCTCTATAAATAAAGCAGCACCTGTTTACAAATTTTTCTTTGTTCATCAGTTTCATAAGCTTTAAAATAAGATGAAAATGTCTCTTTTTATCCATAGAATTTTGAAGTGACGTAAAACCTTTGCAGTGTAAAAATAGGCACAGAGCATTTTAAATAAGCTGAATTACTAGAATATTATTGGATGGCCTATTAAATATAATATTTTCACAACATGGTGAAGTGAGCTGTACTATAAATAATATACATTTTATCCCTCTATAATTTAGTCTTTATCACCCTGGTTCTTTCATTATTAAGAATAGATACTGTTTTTCCCATGTGTGAAACGGGTACAAGTTTCCCCATGAGAGAGTTTTTGCACCAGTTACGTAAGAAAATAATGAATTGAACTTAATGCTCATCACCACACAGCTTCTTGGGGACACGATCCTCAGAGAGGGGAAACATTTTCACGTTGTGGCAAGGACAAGTCGTGCTCAGTGTGCAGCGGAGTGGAGCCAAACAGCCGACGGGCTACTGATGAGTTTGCACTGCATTTGGTATCACCTTCTCCACGTACAGACCAGCTGTGTAAACGGAAGGGAAGGGAGAGCAGCAGGGTTTTAGGCTGGGGTTTAAGAGATGTGCACACACCGGAGGGGACCGAGGGAAGCAGGGCCAAGCGGTCCGGCTGTGGCTCCGACGCTGGAAACCAAACGTCCCTCTGCTCTCCCCATGGAAATCACCTTGGGCTGCGGGATGCACGTGGGAACATGGCGGGAACAAACACTGGGGAGCATGAGGAAAGAGGGGGAAGAGTGTACCCCAGCTCGGCCAAATTATTTCAGAGCGGGCACAGCATGTGGAGCTGCCAGAGACAAAACTATTGCTCTGGGCAGCAGCCTTTGGACACGGAGACTGGAGCACCACCATGGGCAGGCGCATCTCCAGCGGGCACTCTCCAGCAGGGTGGGATGGGGAGCAGCGTATGGGGCTGGCCAGGACCACACGGGGCCTGCGCCCCCCTACAAAAGGGGACGGCTTTCTCCATTTTGGGCTTGCAACTGTTTTGCAGTCCTTGGGCGAACTGCAATCTGCCTGCATCTTGCAGTTTTGTGACCGATAAAAGGGCTTGAAATGCATGTCTGCTGGGTAGCGCCTGCCCTTCTGTGAGGAATTGTAAATACTTGGAGGTTGTTGGATGAAAGGAGTGAAAATATAATCACCATAAAGCAAAAGATATAAGCGTTTTCCTTATGGGGAATGCCTCTCGTTTTACATAAATTTTCTGTGCAAATTAATCCGGGAGGATTCTACCCACATGAAAAGAATTAGATGTCATTAAATGTTCGTTACACATTTAGCACTGAAATCGGCCGGGTGACGTTTCTAAAGAGTTCGACTGCAAGAAGTAAACTTAAGAGAGTCAAAGGTAAAATAAAAGTCTTTCCTCAGCGCAGATCCCAAAGTACGGTGAAATCGAGCTAAACAACAGCATGTGTTGGTGCCAATTTCCACTCTCAGAGGCAAATAATTTCTGAAATACCCCAAGCTCGCTGCAATTACCCAGCCGATGTCGGCTGCCTAAGACCAGGCGCGGCACCGTTTCGGTGACGAACCTTTACGGAAGCGGAGAAGCCACCAAAGTGATATGAAGATTAATAGAAATCTGAACCGCGCTACATCTTAAATAAACAAAAGCTTTTTGTCGCCGCTTATGAAAGGCCCATAAAAGTAAACTACAACCACGGCAAAGCCTTTTAAACTGACAAAACAGCACGGCAGAGGTCAGGGAGGCAGGCGGGTCAGCAAAGCCCTGCCTGCAGGTTTGGGGGTCGCTCCCTCTCCCCGCTTCGTGCGGGGGCCTCGCCGGGGCCCAGGAGAAACCCCGCCGCCGCTCCTGCCTCCGCCGGAGCAGGAACACTTGAACTGCCCTTCTGCCTCAACAAAACTTTAGTTTGCTGATTGGGCACGAAACAAAAGAAAGACAGCGGGACGCGATTTATAAGGGGGCAGGGTAGGCTGACATGCTATTGTACTCCAGAGGTATCCACAAGCTGTTAATTCCATTTTAACATTGTTAATAAGACTGTTAACACATCTGACTTTGTTTAGAGACTTTGAAAACATCAACAAACTAAAGGAAAAAAAAAAACAACACAAAAAAACCCAACAACCGCAAAAATACACCCCTGGCCAGAAGTAAAATACCATCTTTTCAAATAGCATCAAACGTCCAAATGTGAGGCTTCTGCCTGTCCGGACCTGGCAGCGGGGAGGAGGGACGGCAGGGAGGCTCAGGGATGTGTGTCCACGTACACTTCATCCTCTCATTAGACTATTTAGCTAATCACATTTTCCAGGTTAAATTTAAAGGACTCATTTCTACACCGCCATCGTTTTGAGGAGGAGAGGGAGTAAACCTGGAGTCCCCCCTCGGCGCACACCTCCTCTCCCTCGCTCTCGCACTCGCACGCAGGCAAATGTGCAGATTTAATCAGTGTGGAATGTTTTAAATGAATAATTGGGTCTGACAGATTTATTGCAGTTAATTTTGCAATAGAATGGAAAAATGTTTGGATCTCAGCCTTTAAAGTATTAGGAAAACAATTAATCCATCACATAACGGAAATTCCTGTATTACACCCTCATGTCCAATTAAATAATGTCAAGTAATCTTACGTTGTAAAATGCTGAAAATTGAAGCTTGAAACATTGAGGAAATATGTTTTAATTTTTTCAGGAACCTCGAAAC
>KZ506491.1:184149-196703 GCA_002844005.1 Limosa lapponica baueri
TTTTTTTTTTTTTTGGTTTTCTTAAGGAGAGGGAGAAATCATAATCCTCCAGGAGAATAATCCTGGATGGGGAAGAAACTGTACCCGTGAGATATGCAAGAGACTTCATGGGAAAAAAATTGTCCAAGTGTATATTTTTTAAAAGAACAAATACCCATTTATAGCCTTCTCATTTGCTGGTCAAAGCTCGGCAAGGAGATCTCTCGCTTATCTTCACTGACGATCTTCAGCCAAATGTAAATATTTCTTGGACTCACTCCCGATGGCAGGCCATCCACCTACACACCTACTTAAGGGCAGTTAAGGAGGGGAAAAATAATAGGTTTTTCACTGTTACCCGTGGCATTTCTATAGTTTTTAAAGGAGCGTGATGGGAATCACGCCCTTTCCGAACCGCTGGTTTTGCAGCCCAAGTTGGAGGGCGCCCGCCAGGCTCAGAAAAAAGGAGGGGTATCGTCCCCACACGGGTTTAAAATCTCGACAATCCCCTGCGCTAAAAAACACCACCACCACCGACCCACACTCAAACCTTTAAATCCCTCTCCCACGCCTCACGCGTCTATACGGAACCGTCTCCCTTTTGGACTCTATGTGGGGTGGGGATCTTCGCCCCTCGAGGGTACCACCACACACAACCCCCCGGCCACGGGCGGCGGGGCCCACGCGTGGCGAGGGGCGACCGAGCGGGCGGGGAAAGCCGGGGCTCTAGTGACACCCGCCGACCCCGCCGCGAAATGCAGCCCCCGGCAGGGGGGCGAGCAAGGGGGCAGGCAGAGAAGCGGGCAGGGACGCAGGCTAGGGATGCTGGCGGGGATGCTGGCGGGGATGCAGGCAGGGATGCGGGCAAGGCGGCAGGCAGGGAAGCGGGCAGGGGCGCAGGCTAGGGATGCTGGCAGGGATACTGGCAGGGATGCTGGCGGAGATGCTGGCAGGGGTGCAGGCAGGGATGCGAGCAGGGAAGCAGGTAGGGATGCGGGCTAGGGGGCAGGCAGGGAAGTGGGCAGGGATGCAGGCTAGGGGAGGCAAGGGGTGCAGGCAGGGATGTGGGCAGCGGCAGGCAGAGATGTAGTTGGGGCCAGGCAGGGATTCGGGCAGGAGTGTGGGCAGTGGGCTTGCAAGGGACAGGCAGAGATGTGGACCGGGACAGGCAGGGTGCAGGCAGGGGGCAGGCAGGGGCAGGGAGGAATGTGTGCAAGGGTGCGGGCAGGGATTCAGGCAGGGGTGTAGGGGCAGGCAGGGATATGGGCAGGCAGGGGTGCGGGCAGGGGGCAGGCAGGGGGCAGGCAGGAAAGCCATCAGCTCAGCATTCCTGGCTGGCTTTAGATCTCGACAATTGTTTCCCCTTCCCTCCCGGCGGGGCGAGAAGCGAAGCAAGCACTTCAAAGAGGAAACTTTCTGCATGAGGCAGAGACAAGAGCTGTTGTCTCTCCGTTACCCAGACTATTATTATTATTAATATTTCAATACTGTTTTTGTTTTTTGTTTTTTTTTTTTTTTTTTTTTGTCAGCTTGCTAATGAAGCTGTTGTTATTCCTGGGGAAAGGAGGAGGCAATGTGCGGCGAGGGAGGCGTGCGCACCGGTAACTCCCTTTCCAATTTGTTTTCCCCTGAAGAAACTGGAAAATATCTCTGGCAAAGGAATTGGCCAGCAGCTCTCAGCATCCGCAGCTCATGTCCTCGCCCCGTGGGGCTCCAAGCGTGGCTGGGCTCCGGGCTGAGCCTTTTCAGCCCCAGGCCAATCCATAGCACCTTCTAGCACCTTCTGTCTGAAGCTTTTCAAAGAGCTGCACGAACACTAATTAATTACCCACGCTCCGTACCCTTGCAAACGGAGAACCGGGGATCCATTTTACAAATGGGGAACTGCTTGCATGAGGAGATCCAGCGAGTCACCCCTATCTGCAGTCGAGCCGGAAATTAAAATATTAATTTTCTCCACTTTAAATATAAGAGCTATTGGTCACTTTGCCATTCCAGGAGACCGGGAGAGACAGGCTGATTGGGAAATTAATTCCCCATCTTCTTGCATTCAGCTAGAGACACACAAAACCTAACAGAGAGACATAACAGGGTGCTCCCTTCACATTCACACCCATTTGCACCGAGTCTTTTATCCCCAAATGCTTTACACAGTCAAAACAACACCAAGAAAGAATTAAAAATCATTAGGAGGAGAGGGAAACTAATTTGAAAAATATGGGCACGCTCATAGCTGCTCAACTGAGCCTTTAACCAGCTGAAGAGCCAGCTTGGTAGAGAGAAAAGGAAAGGGATGTCCCTGGTGTTAGGAACTACAAAGGAGGAGACTCCAACATCAATACAGGCCAGAGTGTGGGAGAGAGACGGGAGACAAATATTGATGGGAGCAGGGGGGTCACGGGGATAGATGGGGACCAGATTTTCCAGAGCAACTGAAGATGCAGACAGGCACCTGGCAGGATTTTCCAAAGAAACTGAGCAAGATAGGTACCTAAATCCCACTGATTTCAATGGATAGAAGGATGTCAAACCTGCTTATGCTGTTTTGAAAATCCAATTAAGTGCCAGCTGCATGTTCAGAAACCTAAACACACTTGAAAACTTGTTGTAAAAGCTCCAGGACAGATAAATTTTAAGAGCAAAGCACTGTTGTGCCAATGTCAAGAATTAAAAAATATGAGTCAGATTCTCTCCCTGCCCAAAAAGGAATTGGGTGGTTAAGAAATAAGATAATATTTTTCTCTTCAAATATATAATTTTGCATTTGCACTTTTAGCACTCCTCATTTCTAGCACCTCTTTGTCTTTCATAATAAACCAAAAGGAACGACTAGGGATTTAAGGAGGAAAACGAATACCACTGCCAGGCTCCTGACACAGTGAGTGAGTGGCAGTGCTGGGGGCGGGGGGGGACACAGGTAGGCGCTAGGGGGGGACAGGTATGTCCTGGGCTACGCAGTGAGGCAGCAGAGCTGCTGAAGACACTGCTGGGACTGCGATGTAGCACTGCAAATGCGGGGAGGCAGGAGACAACAGGCAGGCATCAGGGAGCAGCTTTGCCTTCATGCTCAGATGTGACCAGGGGCATCGGGCGACAACCCTTTACTTTCAGGGCATGTGTTGGGACAACTCCAGAAAGGCTGCATTTTACTATGAAATAGCTGTATATCACACGTACACCATTAAGAATTACAGCATTAGTGACATATGAATTGTTTTTTCTCCAAATCAAGGTGGATTTTCCTGTAAATTTTGATGCTTTCATTTGTATTTTTAGAAAACACTTAAAACAGGATTGTTGAGGAAATGTCAGACTTTCCCATGAGTTTGCTTTAAATATTTAGGTAGCAGCTGTCTCTTGATCACCGATGAACTTTAAAATCCGCAGAGTAAAATCTCAACAAACAATAGTGCAAAGACAGAGAGTTTATGAAAGGTTCTTCAAAAAACCCCACTATTTCTAAAGCATTTTAACGCCAACAGCTAAACTGACACAGCAAAACCATTGTGTTTTGCACCAGTTTTGTTTTGCTCTATACAGCTGTGTTTTCACAGATGCAAAACCATGTGTCTTCGGCAAAAGGTCTACTCTTCCCTTCAGAAGGGAACGAAGATCAAAGGTTCAAACACAGAAATACAAGCTCCTTTTCCCTTTGGAACATGTTTTTATTTTTTGCAGTGGCTCTAAACCAGAATTTCCATCTGTTGTCCTTATGCAGTGTACAGGTTAACCTTAACAGCCGGGTTTGCGATGCTGTTATCTCAACTAAGAGGCGCAGAGATGAATCACTCTTGCACGTAGGCTCTGAACATCTCACCAAGCAGCAAGAGCAGGGCTGCCTCAGACAACCAGCTGTCATTTCACACAGATGATGGTTGAAAGAGACTTGTTCCTTCCTTTCCAATGGAAAATTAAGAGTTCCCTGAATACTGTGTGACTACGGTCACATTTAAAATTCTGCAGCCTAATTCTATGGTGTAATAAACTGGTGTCATTCATTTGGGATTAAATGGCAGTGTTGCAATTTACAGCATGAGAGATTTGTGCCTACGGCTTTCAGACAGTATCGCTTGACGTTTTGTCTCTGCTTCTTCATCAAGCAGGCTGGGAACAGTCCTGGTATTAATGTCTGCCTCGCTGGTTATAAAGGGGCGGCTATCTCAATATAGAGGTACTAAAGCGAGTTGCTGCTATTTATATGACTAGCTGGGAACAATTTTTCCACGGTTCACATTAAAGACTCTATAAAAAGTAAAGTATTTGTGGCAGTTACGCCCCAGAAAAGAGCCTTGAAGTGGTGGAAGAAGCTGCTGGAATCAAAAATGAAATTAACTGTGCAGTTACGCATTTTAAAGGCTAACACAAGACATAAACACACACATATATATATATACATGACGGCAAGTTGCATATCCATTTATATATAACGTGTGGGATCGGGGCAGTCGGACTCGCACCGCAGGGCTGCGCCCCGCCCCCCCCGCAAAGCCCCGCCCCTTCAAGCCCCGCCCCTCTCGGCCTCACCCCGCCCCCCCGCCTCGCGGCGCTCCGCCGGGGCAGCACTGCCATCTAGCGGCGGCGGCGGCGGGGCCGGGGCAGGCCAGGGGGAGGCCGCGGCCTCGGCGCGGGGCTTTGGCGGGTCCGCGCAGGATCGTGCCGCTGGCCGGGGTTCCCCTGCGGTTGAGGGGGGCGGGAATGGACGCGACCAGCCTTCCGTGCGTGGGGCCGCCGGGAGCCGGCGCAGCGCCCCACTGCCTACGTGGGAGGGGGGTCTCTGTGAGAGGAGGCCTGGGCCTGCGCGGGAGGCCCGTGGGTACGGTGGGACGGCAGGGTCTTACGCAGAGCCTCTTGCCCCTGGCCGGAGGGGGACTGGACCTCGCCTGTCGCCCCCGCCGAGACCCCCTGGCTCTCCTTCTTTCACCCCACGGTGCCACAGAGGGGCTCGGGCTCTGCAGCTGTGACACCCATGGAAAGGCCACCCGGATTGCCCCCACACTTGCTGGGGGAATGGAAGGGATCCGGATAAGAAGCCTTGTTGCACGATCGCCCCGCCGGTTGTTGACACACGTGGATGGATGGATGGACGGACGAGATGGGTAACATACTCCCCCTGACAAAGGATAGCCGCTTGAGAGAGACACTTTGGGGTGGAAGACAGCAAAGCAGCGCCAGGGCTGGCTGCCAGCGCTGGAGAGACGGGGCGGCCAGACAGGGCATGGTCACCCACAGGGCAAAGGGCCAAATCCACCCCGCACACCTGCTAGCACAACTCTGTTGCCACCCCCATTTCTCGGCCTGGAAAACAACCAGCGGGACATGAGCCGCAAGAAGACAACCCTGAAGGTGCAGGTGGGGTACAGGACAGGGTACACACCCCACCAGGAGCAAGCCTGCTGCCACTGAGGAGCTAGAGCAGCAGGAGCCAAGAGGAGCAGCCGCTGGCCACCTCTTGCCCCCACACAGCTGCACAGGTGCTTACAGCGCTGCTATGTCCTGCTTCACACTTCTCCAGGTGTGGGATTCATATGTCAACCAGGAGAGGGACTGGGTTCATGGCGGCCAGCAGGGAGGTCACCAGGGGGAAGGCGATGGCAGTCGCAGCCCCTCCATCCTTCCAGCAGTGCTCAGAGGGTTGCCAGAGTCCCAGTGTCAGTGCGGGCAGCTGGCTTGCTTGGTGCCTACAATAGGCTGGGTAACACCTCAGCTCCACAGTGGTGGCAGTGCCATTGATTTCACCCGTTGCAGAGAGACTACACATGAGATGGAAATGGCAGGGGGTGAGCAAGAGTTGAGCGCCCCCTCCCGAGAAGCAGGGCCAGCGCCTCTGCAGGCTCAAGGCGAAAGACAACTATGGTGTCACACCACTCCACACTAGCTGTCCCTCGTGGGATGCCAGGTCAGGCAGCCCACCGGGATGGGATAGTCATCATCAGAGCTGGCCCCCAGCTCTGTTCACTGACTCTGGCAGGTAGGATTGCTACTGGAGGATATATGCCTCTGCCCATGGTGATGGGAATCTTCTCCAAACTTCCCCCAACACAGTGGCAGCTCTGTGATAGCAGGATGCACACCAGCTCCCTCTTCCCACAGCACGCTTCCCCCGGAGCTGCCTGGCAGGTGCGGATCTACACATTTTATGGGCCTGTGTTGAAGGCCCATAAGGCTTTGGATTAGACTTGCTCAGTACTTTAATGAGTATTAAATTAGCTTCAGCAGCAGCAGAAACCCCCAAAAGCATGCTATGCAAATTATACTCACTTTGAGAAAAACACATGGTGATGTTGTTATTTGGAGAAACCAGTACAATCATGGAAGAATAGCTCATCAGCAACTCTTCCTTTGGAAAAGGCCTCCAATGGGCACAGTAGGATTTAATTTCTACTTTTTCTTGAAAAAAAAATCGGCAGTTAATAGACTTTAGCTTTACCAAAGATAATCACCAAGTATAGCTTTTGTCAAGTTCAGCCTTTCTTGTTTTCTCCTGCCTAAGTCTCACTGAATATGCAGGGCAAAGGCAGCGCCACAGTTCCAGAGCAGAACAAGAGAGGAAATGAGTATACGATGAAGAATCAGATGAATACCTGTATTTTTGCGATCAGGTTTTCATGTTTTTATAAGTCCTTTAAAACAGGCTTTGTGAAAATCAGCATTCATCACCATTTGCTAATTCAAATCAAGTCCTTACAAGTTTATCAGAAAAGAGATTGCAAAAGGCATGACCTTTTCTTCACCCTGTACAGCTTCAATTGTTGCTTTTGCTCCTTACAGAAACAGCCGAAGTTGGTGCTAACACTAACTCCATGTTGTGCAGGGGGTACGAGTTCAGCGCTGTGTTAGTCCCGACCTCTATGCAAACCAGAAGGACACAAGCCTACATACTGCTGCGACAGAATTTCATCGCCACTTACTGCTGCTAAGGAACAACCACCAAGAGTATCGTGAAGATGGTACTCACTAGAGCTGCTTGATTTTTTTTTATTAAGACAGACTTAATAAAAAAAACACTGTCAAAACCTTGACATTTTGCTATTTCAGTCAAAATTGGAAGGCAAAAAATATGGGCACAGCCTGGCCTATTGTTTTTATTTTACTGGCCCTCTATTTTCGCAAAAGCAAACTAGAAAAAGGAAAAGAAGAGAAGGGTAAGAGGAAGAGAGAGTGAGGGAAGGAAGAAAACCAAAAGAAAACAAAAGGTTGTTAATTTTTCTTTAAACGATACAAATATCAAGAGGAATAAAGTGTCTTTTTCCAAAGCTCTGGATATTTTGCTTTCTGTTTTTCAACCAGCTCTAATTTTATCTGAACAGGAGCTTAGTAGAGACGTAGCACATCAGCCAGGAGATTAATTTAGTCTTTGTGGAAAATACGGAAACCCCCCCGCCTTTATTAAATTGATTTGGTATCTCTTGCCATTGACCAAGTACCCATGTGGGAAAAAAGCCTATGCAGTTCAGCCAGGGAGAGGAGCATGCAATGCTTTCTAGAGAGCACTGAGCTAAGCAGCAGCCATAAAACCTCTGCCAGCAGGACACGTGCTGCTTGCGGTGATTGAAGGCTGCAGGCAGATGTCCTCTCCTGAACCTAACCTGAGATGGTATCAGCCTGGGGTGCTTGAATCACCCACTGGCTGATGTGATTGCCTCCACAACCACACTGGTGTTGCATGGGGTTGCGCGAGTGTCCCCGACCCCGCTCCAGGCACAACGAGCCCCATTAGTGCCTACTGAACTTCTCTAAGGCAGACCTTCGGGAGCAGTCGCCTCTCCCGAAGCGGCAGTGAGACGGGGAGCGGTGCCATTCTCAACCTGCGCTGCTGGCTCCAAAATGTACAGCTATGACCTTCCTCTAGCTACCAGCTGCTGGTGAGAGCCAACACACAGAGCTGTTTCAGGACATCAGTCCCAGTTAACAAGCTCGAGCTGAGCATTTCACTCCCATGCCACGCTTTCGCACAGCCCAAGCACAGTTTTGCTTACTTTCTCTGCAATAATTAGAATTCCGCTGTGAATTCCCTTCCCTCACACTGATTAATTTTCATTTCAGTACCAATTAGTAAAGGCTAAACTTCAGGGCTTTTACAAGGGGAACTGTTGCACAGCTTAGCACCAAAAGAAATTCTTCAATTTCTTCTATTTCAAACAGAAAGCTTTACTGCCTCTTTGTTGTGAGAGCAACCTAGATCAGAGAAGTGACAACTCATCTTCACAAAGACAATAATGTGAGCGCCCACTATCTGAACACAAGGTTGTAATGTAACATGATTAAACAGCCTTTTTGCTGTAGAAAGATGTAAACAATTGCTACAATCGCGAGACCTGAGTTTTTCTGCAATTGCAGATTTCCTGTGTGCTAATTTGTTAGTCCAACACTTCTGGTGTTCCAATAGCAGGGGGTCTGTATTAGCAATGTTGGTCTTTTTGTTAACAAAACCCCTCAACTTCCACATTTCTTAGATCTGCACCTGAGCACTGGAGAGGGTTGCCTGCTTGCCTACAGCTTGGATTCCTTCTTTTCTTCTAAATTTCTGGAATTGGCAGCCTAAGCAGACTGGAAAAGTACACATTTTTCCCGATTAACCCTGCAGAACAATTTATCTCTCCATTAATACACCACCAGTCCCCACATTTTGCTTTACTCACAGAAGTAGAGTATCTACAGTAGGATCGTGTTGTGGTCTATGACTAAGTTGCCAGACAGTCCTCATTTTCCGCCGCACGTAATTTTGCTGACAGCAGGGACAGGAATTGTCTGTGCTATGCGTCTGCTTCAGGCTGAAGTTCTGGGAACTTTATAGTAGTAACAGGTGATTTCAAAGAGTGAGGTTCTTCTGCATATTAAAATTACCACGACATTTAAAAATGTTCCTTTCCAAATTACTTCCAACTTAGCAAGGAGGACTGGGATGGGAGTCTTTCATATTTTATGTATGTCTTTGACATGCTTATTGGAAATTACTCAAATTTAGCCAAGTTTAAAACCTCTGAAAAACTGCAATTCAACATAAGCAGGGAAGATTTGTTTAATTTAAGATGATAATAATCTAAATGTTTTGCTGTGCTTCTTCTACTCACAGCCCTTGGTCAGACCAGACTGTGCAGTACCTTCTCCCCTTGAGGGAACTCCAAGGCACAGCTCAGGTACAGACCCCAAACCTCTTGCCCTGTGACAGTGGGTACCAGCAGTTCTGGGAAGATGTGGGAAGAAGGAGTTTTGCTTATGTATTCCCCAAAACCTTCCCTTAGATGCTGAGCCTTAAGAGGAAAGCTCGTCCATGGCCAGGCAAGAGGGCTGAAGTAAATGAGAAACCTCAGAAGGAGAACAGGACTGAAACAATGCACTGAGGAAGAGAGAGGGCAAGACAGAGCTGCAGCAGAAAGCATCATATAACTTGCAATGGCCCCCTGTGCACCTGAGCAAACATGCCCCCCAAGCCCAGAAAAAGTTATCATAGCACCACCACCTATAATTCAACTGTTAGACAATAAGTCATCAGGACTTTGGCAGGCTGTGGCTCCTGTGATCTGCTCATACAGGGGGCTCATACTCACTTACATCGTGGCGAAAGGCTATGGCAATAGGTGGCCCTGAAGCCGCTGTGGTCCCTGTTTTCCTTCCACCTCCCTGCAGCCCTGTTTCCCGACCCCCTTCCCCTCTTAGGAGGACAAGGCTCCCGTCTGCCTGCCCCAGCTCTGTGCCGAGGAAGCAGCATGGCCCCCTCCCTTCTCCACAGACAGCACCACGCACCGACTGTGCTCTGGGGACAGAGGTGGCAGATTATTGCCACCGGGCCACGGGGAGCCACGCGGAGCAGGCATAATGCCCACGCAGAAGACACTGACACCATACCAGCGCCTAATACCTTGCTGCCACATGCATATAGATAAGTGCACTATGGCAGTACTACTAGCATGGTGCCCACCACGGCTTGGTGCTCTCCAGCTCACAAACCATGTGTGTCCAGTATCATTTCAGGCTAAAACCCTCTTAGCAACCTGTGAAGACAATATTGAAATACTACAGCTGAAACTGCAAAACAAACTAACAGAAAGTTAGCGTATAGCCAAGTTCATGTTTCCGTGTAATCCAAATTCAACCCTCGAGGCACACAGCTTATGAAACTGTCTTCAATAATATATTCCTGCAGAGATGTTTTATGGGACAGACCTGAATCATGACTGGATAAGGAACATTATTGTCTGTAGGAACCTGGGAGGGTTTTTGTTTGTCTGTGTGTTCATTTTAAAGTTTTTTAAGGTCTCCCCCTTACCTGGGGACACACTGCTAGTAGGCATACAGTTACATATTCACTGGATCTGAGGGAGGTGATACAAACAAGCCCAAGCATGGCATTCAAGGCCAGCCTAGGAAGACTCCTCTAAAAACTACTTTCTTACTTTAACCAATACTTGATTAATACCAGTTACATGGATAACTACCTGGAGCAAGAACAGGAACTGGGTCTGCCCTCTACCTAGTGAGTGCCTTTACTTACTCATCTGGAAAGTCATAGTTTAACCCATTACTAGTTAAAACAGTGTTTTGGAAATGCAGGCTTGAATCATCTCAAAAATAAGGACGCACTAATGCTATTGCTTCTTATCACAGAGCGATTTCTAAAGTAAGAGGACACTCCTGTCAACATTTTTGTTTCTGTACTCTTCTGAAAGGGTCCTACCTAATTAAATCAAACTCCAAAATGCTTTTGGAAGCAAAAGCTTGGATAAGTGACTCTAATAAAGAGCTGGGAGCTCTGAACCTTGAGTGGAAGAAAGCACTTTCCTGCAACCCAAAGTAAGGATACTGAATCTATGAAAAGGCTGTGAAATAAGGAATGGTATTTCTGCGGTATTTCCCCTTGTCTAGGTTTAGGTGATTCTCTGCTCACTGTATCTTTTTAAGTGTGGTGAAGTCACAGCCGTGATGCTCTCCAGGTCTCTTCAGAAGTTTCTGCTTGGCACAGAATTAAAGTTATTTGGACATTAAAAAGCAAAAGAGTGCAGGTGAAGAGGATTTGCATGTCCAAGGCTTCTGGTTTTTTCCCCATATAAAAGCTATTAGTGCAATAAATGGTGTTAGTGGTCCCTGCACAGCTCATCTCGCTAGCTCTTCTAATAACAGTACAGAAAACCTATTTATCTAACCTAGCGGTACTTTTCTGTTCTGATGGCAACATCCCTCAAAATTGAATGCTGAAATACAGATCTCTGCCTCCTTAACTGTAAGCTGACAACTGAGCACCCAAATTTACGGGACATTCATGACTCTCATCTCCCTATGCCTCAGCTCCCTATTTGTAAAACAGTAGTAATACCAGCCCTTTTCATCATGAGGGTTTTCTGAAGATAAATTAATTAATGTTTGTTAAGCATTCAGATATTTATAGCAATAAGTGCCATAGAAAAGCTCATGAGGAAATTAACAATTCTGTCTTCACAGCAGGGTTTCAATAGTGTGCAGTAAATAAGGCCTAGGGCTACACATTGAAAAATTAGGAGAAAACAAAATATTGAATAACTGCTCATTAACTCAGCATCGTCCATCCTGTTCACTAACTGAGGCAGGGGTGCTGTGGAAAAACTCGTGTATAATCCTGAAATTAAAAGACTATGCTATCGTGAAAACATATAAGGGGGCTGAACTGAACGTCGATTGCATCAGCTATCTTAGTTCTAACATTTCCTAACTCCTGAATATTTTACTTTCCAGCCTTAATGAGGCTGTCTTGAGCTGTTGCGTGTCTTTGTAGTCTCCTCTTATAAGAAAAGACTTAGAAGAATGCAGTGTGCAGGGAAGATACAGAGGCTGAATGAATGCCAGTATCATAAAAGAAAACAAGGTTAATAATAATAATAAAACTGTAAAAAGAAAACTTGATCAAAATTTTGCTCCAGTCTTTTAAAAGGCAAGAAAATTCTAGAGATCAGTTTATATCCCATGGCAATAATGTGCAACCAATGGGGATTTCCAGAAGAAATGAGGTCAAAGAGTGTATTTGCCCACTTAAACAAGATTTAGTCATCAACACGCAACAATACAGCCTTCCATGCAGTTGCTCTCTCCATCTCAACATTTGGATGTGAAAGCTGGAAATCAAGTGCCTTCAAAAACACTAGGTGTTAAAAATAAAGTTGGTTTTAAACAAACAGCGAGAGCATTTAGAGCTTATCAATTCCTTATCTGCAAAATTACATGGAAAAGGAGAGGGGATCATTAAGGACGTGTTAACCTTTGCCTTGGCAAGTGTGCCTCTGGGCAGCGGGAGGAGGACTGCACAAACACAGAGGGGAAATTTGTGAGGACGTATAACAGCAAAGATACCTATCTGTCAGACAGAGATCAGCGAGACTTTGCTGTCATCATAGCAGCATCTAATGTGACAATGGATTTATATGAGATATCATCATAGCTAAAAAGATTTTTTTTAATAAATCAAATAGATAGCCTGAAAAAAAATGAGGAAATATAATTGCAGAATGAATGTATATTCACCTATTGGGAAAGTCCTATATGTTTTTTTTTTCAGATATTTAATCCCACAATGAGTTATTTGCTCAAAAAAGAAAAGGGGTAGTTTC
>KZ506491.1:201550-211895 GCA_002844005.1 Limosa lapponica baueri
GGTTGCCCAGAGAAGCTGTGGATGCCCCATCCCTGGAGGTGTTCAAGGCCAGGCTGGATGGGGCTTTGAGCAACCTGGTCTAATGGAGGTGTCCCTGCCCATGGCAGGGGGGGTTGGAACTTGATGATCTTTAAGATCCCTTCCGACTCTAACCATTCTGTGATTCTATGATTCTATGTTCATGAGAGGTTAAAATCTAAAGAAGCTACCCAGCAAGGTCAAGGCACGCAGCAGCGGGTGCACAAACAGCACAGGGCTGGAGCACCCCAAGATTCGCTTCTTGGTCTGGCAGCGCTGTACCAAGCACTTGTCTCTATTGGCCCTGTCATTTATCACCCAGGAGGTGAGGAACAACCAGGCAGCCATGCTGTCGGGTAAACTACTGGAGAAGGACCACCTCTCAGAAGTCAGCACCTTTCATGGACTCTGCTTTTGGGGCAACGGGGCATCTTAACAATTGCCAAATTGATCTTTAAAATAGCAACAGAAAGCAGTGTTTTTTCAAAGCAATTTGAAACATGAAATGTCATGAATTAGCATCTACAGGAACAGCTTCCAATGCGACCAGCAGATGGAGAGGAAATATGATGATGTCTGTCTCAAAGTTTGAGACACCAAGGACCAACAGCAGCAGGACTCGGTGTCTTTGCAGCAAAGGCGTGATGACCGGGACATTCTCCATCATGTCCTCCCGTATCTCATTCTGCTGGTGCCTGAAGCAACATTTTTCTCGTGATCCTATTGGCAGAAGAAGTAATTAAATTTCATTGTGGGGTGTCCCATATACCAAATGTTTATGGAAAGGACTGAAAATTTTATTCTCCCATTTTTTAGACACCATGATCTTGGCTGAATTTCTGGATCCTTATGTCAAGTTTGCACTAATGTTTATTTTCACTTGTAGGTACCTCAGTTACTGATGACTTTCAGCAGGATGAAGTCTTTCAATACACTTAAAATAATGAGTTAAACTACTAAGCGGGAAACCTTGAGTTAAATAATTAATTTGAATCTTGTTTCCCCATTTAAATGTTTTAGTTATTTTCTCGGAGAAAGGTTAATTCTCAGTTTGTAACCACTAAAGTATGTTGCTTTGTAACTAAATATAGCTTTTACACTAAATTTGGCACTTCTTATTGCTAGCCAGAAGGACAGAGTAGCTCCACTGATACATATTTAAGCTTCTCTCTACCTCATTACACATTTTTTTCAGATTAATTTTACTGCTTTTGTCAGAAAATCATGTATGGCGCAATTCTTATTTACTAGCTGATCCCTTTGTGTTTACTTATGATTTATGTTTCTTTGGATGGAAACTGGAATGCAATTTAAAATGTAGCTAGATGGTTTATCAGTTGCATAGTACTGTCTTAAAGAGGAGAGACTTCTAAAAAAATTGTGATTTGATTTAAAAATTGATCTATTAAAATAACTCAGTATTAGCTAGAATTAGCACCAATTTAGTATTTGGTCATAATATCCTTCAATATTGTAGTATTAGCAAATCTAATCCTCTCATAATTAGCTTTTATTCACAGAGTGGTAGAGAAGAACAAGCTTTTCTGCTTCTTTCAACTCCCAGTTGGTCAAGTTTGAATAAATTAGCCATTTAACTGAGCTAATTGAATATATTGAAGAAAATACTCTCTTGGTACTTGCAGAAGAGACTACTGATCTCAAAAGCCAACTCAGTACTTCAACCACCTCAGGTTTCCAGAGTTTAGGCAGTGACTTTCATCAGTTCAGTATTCTGACCCACAACCTGTAAGCATTGTTTCTATTCTGTTTGTTATTTTTTATGATTTAAGCAGATTAGAGTAGGCTTAGGCCTTGGCATAATTTTAATAGATGTATTTTTCAGAAGAAATACATTCAGCATAAATTTTGAGAACTATTCTTCTTATTTATTTCTTGATCACTAAGTTTCTACCCATCTCATTCACACAGGGTTCAGCTCTTTGCTTATCATATAGTTCCAGAACTATTTTTTTATTGGAGGAAGTTGCCAGCATTACAATTACTAGTAGCAGAAACCAGCAAGACCTACATCTCAAAATATTTTATATAAAAATGCCAGAAAATAAGTATTTTTATTAGTTGCAGGACTGGTTGAAAGGGGTATGAAAAAGAAACTGGAAATGTCTGAAGTGTTAAAAATCTTCAGTGTCTTTCTCTTCTAAACTAACTCCCTTCATGGTTGTGGAGCAAAGACATCCTGCAGCAGACCCTGATTGCAACAGATGAATCAGGGAGGGGGTGAATATTTCTGTCTCTGAAGTCAAGACCTCCAAGCATCTTTGAAATCTGCAGTACCCAAAAGGCCCAAACGGTTGATGGTTTACCCCTAGAAGTTTACATTTGGTTTGAAACTATTTAGTTTTGCCATTAGCATTGCATAATGAATATGTGATTTTATATAGTCACACATTACAATAACAAATCTAAACCACCATGGCCTCATTTTTCTTTTTTAGATTCTCCCATTTGTCAGTTGTGTTTTCAGGTCAGTATATCATTTTCCAGGCAAAAATGGTCAAAGAAACTGTTAAAAATAGCTGCCCCCCAAAACACAGCCCTTTGATAGAATATTCATTTTCTGGTCTATCTTGTTCAGGAACCTTGGTGCTGCATTCCTGTGGGATGACAACCTGCTAATGGCATGTGTCTTAGATAGTGATATCAACCTTAAAGACAAAGTTGACTTAACACAACTCTGTATCATTTCAGACATTCTCCAAGGAAATCTATGACTGCATAAAGACAACAGTGGACTTCAATTTTGGTTTAGCAATTCAAAATCTCGAAATGCCAAGTCACCTTTCTTACTGAGAACATGCCCATGGCTTTGTGTAAGCAGTGTGTTTTTCTTTATTTATTTTTAGTGTATAGGATAGGGGGGTTCATAAATTCCAAATGTATCAAATTACTGACAAGCTTTTCCGTATTTTAAGATTCCATATTGGAATAAAAAAATAGGAAATGCCATGCCACTTTTTGGTAAGTAATTTTCATTTCTTTCCAGCCTTCCTCTGAGCATGGATGAACATGAAGCAAGGCAGGAGCTTTGGGCTCGAGAGCACTCATGTGTTGGTCAGAAAGGACAAAGTATGTGGGTGGAAAGTAGGCCCTTTGATTTTTAGCCCTAGGAAGGTCCATAGCATCAAAAGCTCCGACACTAGGGTTTTGTACCTTCAAACAGAAGTGATCCAATGCAAGCAGACTTCTAGAGAGCTGAAGAGTTTATGTGGACCCAGTCTTGCTGGGAAGAAAGAAACTTTTCCTCCTAAAACAAGACTCTGCCTTACGTAGGGAAAGGGGGAAAAAGACCAATTCTACCTGTAATGTCTCTGTAGAGCGCCACAGCCTTCACCCTAAGATGGGCACTGTTGAGCGCCCCTGTGTTTCATGTGCTATGGAAGTATGGAAGTAACTAGTGCCAACTAGTAAGCAGACAGCACGAGTCAAGTTTGCATCCATGCTGGAAGATGTGGATGTACGCCCAAAAAAATACATGGCAAGAGAGGGACTCTCAGACTGAAAGAGTTGCATGGGTGAGAAAATGCTGTTAACCCACAGCAAAAACAAAAGAGGAGGGAAACCCCTCCCTTCACAAGAGCAGAGACCAACATCCTGCAGCACCACACTGAAAGAGATGGTTGGACATTTTTGGTATCAGCCTGCCTTTTGCAGAGCAGTGATTGGCACCACCAAAATCTGGCTGACCGGCTTCCACAGGGCATGTGAATGTAGCTGCACAACAGCCCTGCTGGGCTCACAGATATACGAAAGTAGATGAAAGAGGTTAAGAGAACAAAAGTCCAGACAGAGATGACTATCGCCCTGGAAGATGAGCTTTGCTGACCCAACACCACTAACTTTCAGAACCTCATTAAAAAAATAACTGCAGAAGATTCCTGCAAGGACAAATTGGAAATCCAAGGAAAGGACCAATATGGGAGGAAAACCCAGAATCACGATCTCTCTCTAAACAGATTAAGCTAAACTCGATACAGTGTTCTTACATCTTCTTGAGAGAACCTCTCCTGGAACAGGCCACCACAGGAGCTTATTCCTGTTAGCGCTAGAAACACCTGAGACACAACGTGTTAGATAAAAACCCGTCTCATAAAAAATGCCATTGTATATTTTCAGTGTAATTGTGCATTTTCAATATCATTGTATATTTTCATTATTTATGGGTATTATGAGACAACTATCTCAAGAAGTAAGTCAAAGTATGGCATAGAAGGAACATGTGCTTTTGGAAAATCGGCGTCTTCTGCACTGAACCTCCAGTGAAGCACCGCAAAAGCTCAGCCACATGGGTCTTGGGCAAAGCTAGTGCGTCAGGCGGAGGGAGCACCATCCAATGCTGAATTGTTTGATATGATGTCATGTCTCTTCTCCTGTGAATTAAGTTAGAATAAGACTTATTTCATGTTTTGAAATCTGGCTGGGGGAGAGAGGGACTCCAGAGCAGTAGTCCATGCTTGAAGTCCATGCTTTTTAATTTGATTTTGGCAGGTAAGTACCAACTGCAATTTTTTTTTTTTCTATTCAACAGATGTTTGCTGGTTACGGTGAAACCACCAGAAAGGTCAAAATCCTGAATGTGCTTACAAATTAAACTGCCTTCTCATACTCATGATTATTACTCATCTGCTCTAGGTTGAGAAAGGGCTAGGTGAAAAAAATCTTGAATTTCCATTGTCACTGAAGCAGCTGTGCCATGAGCAGAAAACCTCAGGCTGCTGAGGGGGTGCCAATCTGCAACCTCTTACAAGCCCTTAAAATGCACACAAGTTTTCAAAAACTGAAGATTAATTATATGTTTTGCATGGCACAATGCCTGTTGGTGTTATATTCTACTTCTAATACTACTTTAAAGCTCTTCTCATAAGCTTACTGTTCTTCTCACAACACACCACACCAAGAATGATTAAAATCTGAATAAATCCTGTTTGTTATTTTCCATAATTTACTTATTTATCTAAGACTATGTGTTCCTTAGGAGAAAAGGCAACATGTTAGTTCCTTCTTCCCCAAGCAAAATCGAAACACTATGTATAATATTACTTTATATTATAAACCTTGGTAACCAGTATCTTCCTTCAGGACAAACCACACGTGTCGGTTGCCCTCTGCCTTTAACAGCAACACATGGGTTCCAACTGGCTGCCATTAAATTTCAGGTTTTTAAAACCTGCAAACAAACATACGGTAGAAGTTAAATTATGCACTGCTGCTAAATTTGCCGTGTGTGCTGGAGGAGGATGGTCTGAAACAACAGTGTTAAGGGTTTGACATTTAAACAAAAAAATAGAAAACCAAACCAAAAGAAAAGACAAAAAGGGGCATCATTTTGAGACTGAATTTTATATCTGCTGAATCTCATTGCTCCTTGTTTAACTGTCTGTCTATACTAAGAACATTGAAACCAGTAAAGAATTAAGCGAATTGTATCAGTAAGATAAATTTTGGGACACAAACCAATGGGAGCCTTTTCTTTATGTTCCGAGCATTAAAGCTGCTATGGGGCGAGGCGGGAGCAGGCAGCAAAGCAAGGGGTTGAGAAGGGAACTGGCCATTAACTTATCAATTCCAGGCCTTGGCTTTCTAATTGACAACCTCAGGGCTACTTTCATCACTTGTCGACTTCAAACCCACACTCAATTTTTCCTTTAGATAATGATGCAACTATAACATAACGGTGTTTCTGACATATTGCAGCGTGTAGCAGTAGGAAGATTTCCTCAGTAGCTTAGTTTAACAGGAAAGGAAAAAAAAACCCAACTGTTAAATGGTTTTCACATCTATCAGCCTCTCAAAGAAACAGTTAGTAAGAAAACAGATTTTATACTTCCAGTATACTGAAGTCACTATTTGGTACTGACCCAACCCAAAATGTGCTTTAGTATTGCTACAGATTTATCAAAAAATAAGGAAATGTTTAATGCAATAAGCCTGCAAAGCATGCGTTCATATATAAAGCCTAAATAAATGAACCCACAAAAATTAGAAATGCACTACAAATCAGAGAACTTAAATGAAAAATACCACAAAAAATGTCATTAAAAATACGTTGACAACATGCCATTTAGAAATTTTATGTCCTTCACAAAGAAAATATAGGAGTGACTGGAATGCTGCTACGGATACATCCCTACAGAGAGCTGGAAAACCCCGACTCCCGTCCTCCTGCAGAAAGCCTAGTGGTCTGCTGAAGGCAGCCAGACCATTTGTGAAGAGTAAGGTACTCAGGTAAGCATGTTTATCACATTTTGATCGTAAAGAAAAAAAAAATAAAATAAATTTTGTGGAGTAACAGCATGTCCACAGGCAACAAAGCACCTGGCTCTAACATAAACAGTCACATAACTGCCTTTTAATAGTGGATATAAAGGTTTGAGTCCTGCAGTCAACTCTGCAAAGGCCCTGGGGTGATACTAAACTCAGTGCAGTGGTTGGGGCCCCGAACACGCCAATCTGGGCAACAAAAGCGGCGTCAGAAAATGGAATAATAGCAATACACTTCTGAAGCACAGCCGCGTCTCTGGCTCCTACATGATCGACGTACAGAGGGACAACAGTTTGGGTACCATGCCATATAGCCTGTTGCTGCTGAAACGAGCATGCGTAAACACGCAGGTAGATTTACAGATTAATAACGTAAAGACGGAGAAAGCAGACTTGACATGCAGTTGGCTCTTGTCTTCACTAGAATTTAGGCTCTGATGGTGCAAATTGGCACTCAAGGAACTTCAGTCACGGGACATTAATGAGGCCGTTTATGTTGGCTGGACTAGAAGAGTTCAGCCTCAACCATTTAAGATTACAGATACGGATGCCTCATTTCTAGGCAGCAGTCACTGCCTTTTGGTCATAAATTTAAAATAGATTGCTCTAACTCTCATTAGAGGGGTAACAGGGGAGCACGTAAGGAAAGCAGTACCTCCTCTGAGAATATACACTGGACTCAACGTTTCCTTCGGCTGCTGCTCTAGTGCCTTCCAGGCTGTCTAGGTTCGTAAAGCTGCAGCATATTCTGTATTTTGCAAACTACATTGACTGTTTCGAGCCGTAACAATCAGTTTTAGGAAGACTGGGTACGCTGGCACATCACTCACTTCGTTGGAGACCTCTCTTCATTTCAAGAGTTGTGCAGGCTGCTACTCCATCTCAAGCAATAAGGAGGCGAGGGCTCTCCCTACAAAACGCCCGGCCCACATAATGGGCGAAGGTCACCAGTTGCAAAATATTACTAAAAAGCAAGGAGAAACTTGTTTTATAGCCAAATTAGCAGCTCAGCCGAAGAGTGGGCTATAGCAGGAAAGACAATAAGCCGAACAGCTGGGCGCTACAACTGATAAGGATTTTACTGGGATCATTGCCCAGGACGTTTTGGGGTTTTTTGGACACAAGAGATACCAACACAAGAAGTGTGAAAAACCAGGCTATTACATCAACTTTTAGAGGCAGGTGTTTTTCCAGTTTTTTTAAATCCCCACCACCTTTGCAATTTGCCACTCCAAGGCTGCAGGCAGCAGTACAAACCGGTTCCCTTTCAGGGTTCGGAGTGCGGGTTTTACAAGCCTGTTCTGCCTTCCCGCAGGCACTTTGAGCTTATAAATGGCACCTTTCAGTGTCCTGAATTATGAAGGGCAGCTAGTCCTGAATTCTCCTGTCGCTTAATGATCTCACATAAAATGAGGTCCACAAAACTTTTATTACCGCTGCAGTTCAAATTCACAGGTGAAGAACCACCAGGGAAAGGATGCGGACATGTCTCTTGCTTTTGCTCTCCTAATTTTCCAGGTGCAAGAAAGTCTCCCACTTGGGCTCGAACAATTAGTTAACTCTCACAGCGAAGCCTGATCTAAATAAAAAGACTGCAGTATGTTACCCCGATAAGCACTGGGAAAATCCGAGGGGAAACCACTTGAGAGCAACACACACTAGCATCAAATTTAGGTGGAAAAAAAAAAAAGGTTAAAAAACCCTATCTAAGCATTTATTTATTGTCTTTTGTTTTCCACCTAATTTTATTCACTTACCAGCACTGGGAAAATCCGAGAGGAAACCACTTGAGAGCAACACACACTAGCATCAAATTTAGGTGGAAAAAAAAAAAAAGGTTAAAAAACCCTATCTAAGCATTTATTTATTGTCTTTTGTTTTCCACCTAATTTTATTCACTTACCAGCACTAAGTATACCTGACACTAAAGAATTATACATAATATTTAATGTAAACATGAAGTTTAAACTAGTGGTTTTAACTTTTAGTGGTTTCTCTGCTATTCTGGTAATAACATCCGATGTTTGGAAAATTTACTGTACCTCAGCAGTCCAAACAAAAATCCAAAAGAAAGTCTTTCCAGAAAAATAAAGGATTTTGTTTGTTACAAATTACTTCTGTATTTATATAAAGATTTAACGATTCATGGCATGCCAAATACAGTGCTAATGAGCTTTGGGTTGTGTTTTTCATTTTTGTTTGAATTTTTTTTTCTGCTAAAAACAATTACTAGAGGCCATTCAAAAGTCACTGCATAAACCAGGAAACCTAGTAAAACTGTGGGTAAAATTGGCATTTTGTTTCAAGCGTGGCTCAGGAGTCCAATTCGCTTGTTGGCAACCTGTATATTTCAAACAGGACTTGCATCTCCTCCAAAAAGGAAGCCAGGTAAGATGCTTTTAAAAAACAAATTTACAACATTCATTAATAAAAAACAAAAATTAAAGAGCATAACCTCACCATTTAATTCCTGCCTTCCAAGGGTGAAGCATCTTAGCCTTTCTGCTTCCTTCTCCACTTCCCAGCGAAAGGAAAATTAGCAGAAATATAAGCTCTTCATTCTCAGCACCTCTTTAGAGGACACATATGCCCATAGGAGCTTAAAAACCTTTCTAGGGAGCATTACTAATCTTGCTCCTAACAGCACATAATTTTTAAAGCGTATTAAAACACTGTCTGGTCATAGCCATGCAAGTCTTGCTTTTTCGTGATGTGGTTTCAAGAAACAAACAAAAAATCAGTGGACATTATGCTCAATTATCTTTCATGGTTCAGTTACACAGATCACCGTCCACCTCAACTACTAACTAGATACCAAACATTGTCCTTCTACAACAAACCTTGCCATCTACCACACAGAATCATAGAATAGTTTGGGTTGGAAGGGACCTTTAAAGGCCATCTAGTCCAACCCCCTCTGCAATATGCAAGGACATCTTCAACTAGATCAACTAGATCACACATTGATGCTTCTATCTAATGGAAGTTCTACCTTGATCCTGCTTTCTCCAGCCCCTCCACCTCAGCCTCTGGGCCTAAGAAGACTTTCTGAAACCTAAAAATAATTCAAACCACCTCTTGCACAAGGTGCAGCGCTCCTGCCTGCCTGCAGCCAAGCTGTTGCCTGTTTACACCACCACAAGTCAAGTCACTATCAATCCCTTGGACTTCAGTCTTCCAAGTAACACACGTATTACTCCAAAGGCTTTCAGATGACTTTTTAACTGAAAACATCCAGGATGTTGGGGGTTTTAACAAATCATCATAGCTATTGCCAAGCAGCTGATAAGACTAAAGTTAATTAACGTTGCCAAGAAGTAGAAGTAAGTCTGTGATGAACCAGTCTGGTTATGCCCATATTCAATATTTCCTCTCCTTTCTTTGAAGAGCATTTCACCAACATAAAAAAACCATAACATACAACCCTCCCCCCCCGGCAACAGATTGAGCAAATGAACGATATTCACACCAACTAACCCTGCTCTCCAGTTCACCCCCCAAAAAACCCCACTGACAATATCAAGAGCGAGGAATCAAACCCCTTTATTACTGAGTTCGCAGCAGATAAAGCGGCAATTGTGGTTATACAGTATTGTAAGTGTAGCTACAACATAGCGTGACAGCTTGTTAGTGTTGAAAATATATAAGCTCTTTGTAATTGTGCCTTTGGAATGCCATCTGTCTTGAATTAACGTCCACCTGGGATCATGTTTCGATGACCAATATGGACAGATTACTGGAACTTTAAAACCTCGCTTTCTTTGTAATTGACATTTAAACTGTTTGAAGTTTCTCATTAAGTCCTTTTTTACAAATTAGGTGCAGATGTATAAAGCTAAATGTACAGTACTAAGGGAAATTAGGTCACCTGAAAGCTCAATAATAAAATGTATCAACTGTTTAAGTGCAATGAGTACATTAAAATTTAGAGATCAACTTTATACCCCAAATTCTTCAAAGTTTCATCATTTCCCTTTCATCGCTGCAGAGCCCCTGATGCCAACCATTTTTAATTAAAATGGCAGAGAAGAAAGCGGGTTTGGCTGCT
>KZ506492.1:6265-21624 GCA_002844005.1 Limosa lapponica baueri
CTGCATTGTGTTGGTATCAAGAAAAAGTGCAAGGTGATTTGACTACTCTTGAATGAAAGTACTCTGGCAAATTGGGATGCTTTTTTAAGTTTCTAAGATACTATTTCTTTTAAATGAATGACAACAGCATTTCTAACAGAAGTTAACTTCCAGAAGGCATCAACACTTGCACGACCTTATTGACAAACACAAGGATTCTGTTAATTCTCAGTGCCAGTGGCTTCAATACATTTTCCTTGGAAAAAAAATCAACTCCAGGATGAAATGAATTTGCCTCCCAAACAATAAAATATGTCAATCCAGGTCCTGGCTAACATAATTCTATATAGTATTTTACAGTCCCTTGAATGTTGGGCTGTAAATTTACTAAGAACCAGGAAGTGATTGGCTTGTAAACCTTAACAAAACAATAAAGCCTGGATTTCTGCTAATGAGAGTTTAAAATTCTGCCCAGCTAAGCTTAGGACATACCTAAGTGGGGAAAATGACACAGCAATTGTGGGACAAACTACTTTACCAAACAGTCTCCTGTACAGATGCTTTATTTGTGAATAAAGGTTATGTTCAAGTCCTATAACAGTTACTCTGGTTTATGGAGTAGTGATTTCAGAATAAATGCATTTTCAAAGAAACTGTGGAAGCCTGAATGATGAACTTGGTAATGCCAGTCAGAGGACGGATTATATCCTGTGAGGAAGCTTAACCAAGTTCATGCTAACTTTCAGTAATGTGTGATGTAAATCAGGTTAAAAACAAAACCTAAAACCAGTACCAAAACAGGTATAGTAAAAAGTTGTCTTTATTTTGCAGGATTTTTAGCAAGGTAATTTATTGTATACTTCCCATTATTGTTTAATGGGAGTTTCCTATGTGCATCAGAGGAAGAATATCACGTTCAATGCTTGCTATTGATTTGAACTCAAATGTCCAATTGCCTGCTTTGGTGGGAGTTCCCTATGCTGATCAGTGAGAGTATCAAGTTCATAAATAATTCAGTTAACAAAACTGCATTAAGATAAAGCTAAAAGTTTGCAAAAATCCTATAAAGGAAAGATTTCTCACATTCCTAACTAACTACTTGGAGTCAGGTTTAACTTGGTGAAAGTAAATGGAGCTACAGAAACATTGCTGCATCATCTTCAACAAAAGTTACTTATTTCCTGTCTGAATTTCCCAGTGAGGTAGGTGAGTAGGTGTTAATAGTTGAAACATCACCTTGTAGGTTTGGGGTTTTTTCCTCCTTTTTTTTTTTCACGACTGGAAGACTGAGGTTGGAAGTGATCTCTGATAGTTGTCTTGTCTAAACCACCTGTTCAAACAGGATCACCTAGAGCAGGTTCCCCTGGACTATGTCTAGATGGCTTTTAATCTTGTTTAGCTGGAGATAGATATACATAACTGACACTGACCTTCTGGCGAGAAAACTTTAACATATCAATCTTTGAAGCTTATGTCCGCTGCTCCATTTTACCAGAAGATTGTTTGATTCTTGCACAGATTTCTGGAGTATGCTTTTTCATAGCACTCTTTTGTCCTCTCAGGTTCTGGCTCTTGTAGGTCTTGGCAGAAGGGTCCGTGCTGTCACATCTGAGTACAGCTTTGGGGCCTACATTCCCATGGTTAATAATCTCACCTTTTGCTAGGTGACTGCCTCTCCATTCACAGACTCCAGAAGGAAATAAAGTGGTGAGTTAACCTGGCTGCATTTTAACTCTTAACCAAAATATTCTTGAGGATTCATTTTAGTACTGAAGTGCTTAAATTGCATCTTTTTCCTGTATTCCTTTTAGTATATTAGACCTTTGGAGAGTCAAATGCTTTTCTGAAACCAAACACTTCTAAAGAATAAGCCATCATTTGTGCATATGATCTTAACAAAGACTTTCCAGCAGAACTAGTTATAAGTTTTATGCCTTAAATCAGTATGGATGGGTTAAGAATTTACCCCTTTATAGCCTGACAAATGTGTATATAAAATTTATTTAAACTCTCTAGAGATAGAAAAAGATAAAATTGAGAATCCTGCTAACCTATCTAGAAGACTTAACTGTGCGGCTTCACTTAAACCACTCTAGTTGTGGACAGTCATCTAAATGACACGTAAATAACTGTCACCTCAGGACCTTTAGCAAGGCTCAGTGCTTTGTATTTGACTTATTAGAAGCTTTTAATGACTACTATGAAGTCACAGAACAGAGCCACAGATATATAGTTATGCATTCAGAAGACTCTATTAAAGGCCTTTTTAGGTTTGCTGTGAATTTACAATTTGAGAATTTCCAAGAGAGTATATTTTCTGAGACAAATTTCATTGCCTTAGGATAATTTTAATTTTTTTTTCTTTAATGTGATTTGTGATGGTAGAACCTAGACATTTTCCATGTGGGTTTACTCTGTGCTTTCTGTGGCCTTCAAGGAATTAGTTTTAATTAACATGACTGGCAAATGCATTGTTGAAATAGTCGTTGTGGCAGGCACGCCTTTGTGTTAACATTTGGGTTAAACAGCCCCTTTATCGGAGCTATTAGCACCTAATATTACTGTCTGATTAAAGATCATTCAGCGGATTATCCAGTCCCAATGCTTCCACAGACCCCCAGACAGGTGCTCAAATAAGAAATTATGTTAAGTAAATTAGCACCAGTATCACATCGTTCGTGGCATTGTCTTGGCTGAAGAAAAGGAAAAAGTTATTGGGCTGTTTGGGTATTTTTTTGGGGGGGGTCCCTTTTAAGCAGCAGGTTAACTTGTACAATCCCTGTAGATTTACATTGCAAAAAAGGCAAGATCAGCACTAAGGCCTTTGTCCTATAGTTGACCTGACCTTCCTACCTCATCAAAGAGTATTCTGCCTTTCCTCCACCCAGGTTGGTTAGGAGGATAGGTGGGATTAAGACATATTTCTAGGGTTTTTTTTGACAGTGGGAGCAGCATGTAATGTAGAGAGTCTATCTTGAGTGTCTAGAAATGCATTTTATTTTAAATTCATGCATTTAGACTGGGCTCGTAGGTAAACTGGAAATGCGTAACTTAAGAAGGCAGGAAATCCCACAAGAGTTCGTAGAGCATAGCTTAGCTGACAGTTCACTTTTTAATGGGTGAAATGAAGCCTTGACATTAATGAGCACAGGCCCCCTGACTTCAGTGGAATTTTGCATCCTTACACCAGTCAAATTTCTGCCTCAATTGTGTCGGATGGCAATTTATAGTACCTTTCATGTCCCCCTGAAAAGCTATGTGTCCTATGTAGCCTGGGGACTGTTTCTGACAACAAGGCTGCAGAGCAGAAAATAGTGGGCTGATGACAGACAAGACCCCAAAGTTTTTGTGTGCCTTGAAATAGGAGCAGAGTGTCTTGTCCCTGTTGATTTCTGTTAATTTTGAAAGGGCCAAGAGTTTAATATAAACAGCTGGAATGAGAACTAGCCTGTAGGTAGGGGTAGCATTACCGTAAGAACTATCTGAACAGTGCTCATTGTAAGATAAATAATTTTCTTGGGTGTCTATGAAAGAAATACAATAAAATAAGCCCTGTTTATTGTTGAAGTGTTATTCTTTGCTGCTTTCTTTGGGGAGGGTGTCAGAAGGACACACTGGTGTCAAGTGGATTTGGACGTGTGCTACCTCGTGTTGCTTAAAAACGTGCACTAAAAAAAAAAAAATCTCAGACTGTGTCTGGTTAGATGCAGGCGAGTGTCCAAGATGCCTAGGGACTCTGACAAAAAAAACAAAAAACAAAAAAAGGAGCTAGCTCAGAGCCTCCACTCCAGTTCAGTCTTGCTCTAAATAGACCTCCTCTTAGGTTAGAAAGTGGTGACATGTAAAGGGAGCTTTAGAGATGCAGCACAACATTATGAGACAAGCCCCTTCTCCCCCCACTGCCAAACCCCTGAAGCATCACACTCTGTAAAAGATGCATTAGATTTATCAATAGACCTTTCTTTACTCAACTGTGCTGCAATTCCTTTTGGGAAAAATTGGATTTTCATCAAAGACACAGAAGACTATAAAATTGGAAGCAGATGTGAGGTTGAATTGGATAGCTCTATGGCTGTTTCTTTTGTGGAAGCACTTTTGAACAAACCCAGCCTTATGTGCTCCTTGCTGTCTTGCCCCATGTAACTGTCTTGCCTGCTTTTTACATTTTCCAGAGAACCAGGAGGTGCAGTGTGACTAACTGATCTAAATGTAAACTTCTTCCCTATCACGTCATCTGTCTCTCCATTTCCCAACTGTTCCTGTATTCTTTGGAAGATATGTTTAAACAATAACCTCCATATTTTGCATTGTTAAGAAAATACAAAAAAAAAAAATAGAGGCAGTATTCTGCACGTAAAGATGGAATTTGGTCATGGTTACTAGCACTTTTGCTAGCCTGGATGAAGTTTATACCTGGCCCATATATGATACATTAACTTATTGGCATGTTTTAATTTGTTGAAAACAAGCTTAGATCTCATTTACTTAGAGAAAGGTCTGTCTTCTGGCATGTTGATGGCGTTATTAATGTAATTGATGAACTGGAAGGAGGAGTACGATTTTAAAGATTATTAAATTTTTTTTTTTGGTGCATTTTTATCTAGCGTCTTGGATGCCACATGCAATGTGCTGCAATGAGAAGAGGAGCCAAGCAACAGGATTTATGATGTTGTTTATCTGTTGGTGATGTTACGTCAGTTCTGATTTACGGCAGAACTGCGCCTGGGCCCAGTGAAGTATGGTTTCCAGTCCCACAGCTTGCCAGAATTCATGAGGGCTTACCCAGCTTGATCCAAGGCTTTATAATGCTTAGCTCTGCATTTTGGACCCGTTGTATGTGGACATCCAGTCTCTTGGGAGTTAATTTTTTCCCAGCGCAGGGCCTAGTACCTTGTGAAGAGAGTCCCTGGTGCTATTGCGTTTGCTCCCAAGGGCAGCATGGCAGCTCCTCCGTTGCCTTCGGTTTGATGCACTGATAACTCGGTGCAGAAATGCTAAGCTCAAGGAGAGCCACAGACCTGGAGGACCAGTCTGTGTCACTCAAGGGTTTGCACAGGGACTTCAGTGCTCCAAGAACTGACATTTTGGCTCATGCTTTTTCACTTTAGCCTCCCCTTACACAGCTATGCATGGTTTCACTTCCTAGGTCTTCTCCCCATACTCCCTCTAAACCATCCCCCAACTCATCAAAGACCTGCTGAACCCCCTCCTCAATCCACCTATCCCCTACACGCTGTGCCTACCCCTTCTGTGTCTTTTATGAGCTCCGCTTCTTCCACAAGGTCAGCCTCACTTTGGCTGGCTTGTCTTCTTGATTTCCTCACGCCTGGTGCTAAGCAGAGTTGATGAGACATGAAGAAAGTAAGCAGCAGAGCCTGCTAAATCTGAACATCTCTCCTGCTAAGCTTGGAGCAGCACTGAAGCTATTTTAAACAAGAAAAGTAATTAACATGCCTTTTTTTTTAATGGTATAATGGCCTGTAGGAGATAACAAAGTGGAGTTCAGACCCTGAGATTTAACTATGGAAATCACAGATGGGAGAGTGAAATGTCAAGTTTTTGATAAAAAAAGTTACTTAAAATGTTCCTCATGCAAATGCAAATCAATACTTTTCTGGAATAGGCGCACATGAAATGCAATTGTTTTGTGAAAAGTAGTTGTGTCAAAGTAGGAGATCAGGATTCAGCCATTACAGTGCAGAAGAGAAGAGATCCACTTCAACCCTCGGATGAAGCTACTTGTGTAAGGCTGAGCCCACCATTGAAAAGCGCACACAGTTCATACCAGATCTTCTGACTGTGGGGTCACTCCTTGAATCTCCACAGCTCACCATGCATAATACTGCACAGAGTCTGTGGATGTAAGTGACAGTCCCTAAAATTTTGTAGAACTGATCAGGTTCCAGATTCTGTTCTCAACCTCACCTGTAGTTTCTGTCTCATAAAACAGGCAAAAATTGGGGTGTAGACGTACTTTTCCAGAAAACCAGGGTTACCATGAATCTCTGGCTCTTTTCTTAACGATTAACAATGAATCACTGTTTTTTTACAAGTCTCAATGCATTCAGCTTATGCCAGGTGTCGCAAGAGCATGAGAACACGTACCAATTCAAAACTCGCTAAACAGCTTCATACCGGCATCTCCACTTGGTAGTAGGAGTCTTGAGAAGGAACTATGTGAGTTTAACCTTCCTAGTATGGATAAGATACTGTCATCTTCTTGAGCATAATTATCTTTCCACCCCCGCCATCTCATCCTTTCTATATTTCCCAGTAGGAGGATCAAAAGAAAGTTAGTTAACTGCAGCATTCATCAGATAATCCAAAGGAGACATTAATCTGGAAGACAGAATTACCAAATAATTAATTCATGGGTTAATTCCATCCTTATTTATCTGATTTTCTTATGATTTTGAGTGTGGGTTTCTCAGCCTAAATCCTTGGACAAAAGACTCCCTGCATAAGGAGAGTGGTCCTGGAGAGGAACAAAGAGAGAGGAAGGAAATGTGTCTCTTCTCCAGGACCCTTGCTAGTTACTGATAAGTTTTAAGGGAAATTATTATTCTCGGCATTAAGACAATACTTGGTGAGTTGCTGAAAACTGAAAAACCACTAAGCAGAAAACGATGCTAATTTTGTATGTACGTGCGTAGTTACTTGGGAAAGACTTGCACTGAGGCTTACTTCCTTATTCTGGAATTATTACATTTTTTTTTCTGTTTCTCATGTCATTTCCATCTTTTGGTTGTTCCAGGTAACCACCGACCATTGGCCACTAGGAAAGGAAATCCGTCTTTTCTTCCATGCATTTTCCCCTGTGCTGCTCTGACAGCATCAGTGCGATTGGTGGGTCCATACCAAATGCAAACAGACCGTATGGTGGAGAATCACCATGGAAAGAAGCCAATCTGTGAGCAGTGGGGCTAATAAAACGTGGTTTCCATTGGCTTGGTGCCCTTTGTCCCTTTCCCCTTCACAGTGGACTACATTGACCTCTCTCCATTTCTTGTAAAGAGCACAGCACCGTGCATGCCCAGTACTGGCTGGGCAATTGGTCGCTGCCAACTGGAGCAGCTGAGCTCTGCCTGCTTTTCCCTCAGAGCAATCGCTAATTTGGGTTGGCCAACAGCTCCGAAAGTTTTCTGGGAGGGAGGTTGGGGGAGAGGGAGGGAGTGGCAAGAGGTAAACAGATGGAAAGAGGCAGATAGCACAATCATTTAAGCCTAGTTACGTACAAAACTGAACTGAAATGGCTGCCACCAGTGATTACCATTAATGAAAGCTTATCCAGGATGTAGCAATGGGATGTGAAAGGTGTGACAGCACCAGTGATGCATTTGGGCTCTGCTGCAGTGGCCTGTGCCTCTCTCCCCCCGCCCCTGCTTTAATTACAGTTCCAGTAACTTTCAGGATCTTGCTGTCAACAATCGTAATTGCCGGCCGAGCTGGGTTCGCCATCCAAAGTCCATTTTCTTCCTCACAAGAGGTGGAGATTGATGTATGTTGAAACCCAGGCCTCTTCCTGCATCTTTACAAATGTGGGCATCATATGCTTTCCCTGGAAATGCTTCTTTCATACAGATTTCCACAGGCTATTCACCCAATCTGGGAGATTACACCGGGCTATAATAGGAGATGACATAATAGTTGTACTCTGGTAGCCAGTTTCCAAACATTTTGCAACTGACAGTTTTATCTTTGGAAATATACCAACTTTTTTTATTAGATATGTCTTATTTTGTGTATGGTGTCTAGATGTTCTAGATAGATCAGGGATTCACACATCTGAGTTTATGGCCATTCAAGCCGATGTATGCTGTAAGTTGTGGTATGGATTAGGGGGCTAGAAAGGAAACGGTGCCTCATTACCACTGAGGACCTTAGCCCAGAATTATATTTTATTTACATTTTGTTGTGATCTGTGGTGAAATCTAAGTTGTGATATACTGTGTAGTACCATGGAAGATGCCGAGTAAATAAACTTCATTCTGAAAGAGGGCAACATTTTAAAATTTGTGCCTAAGATTAGGCCGATAAATCATATTCTTCTGGGCAGCCGAGCACCTGCCGGTCACTTGAAGTCAATTGGACCAGCAGATGCTGCTCCCAGAGGAAAGTTGGCCGATGGCAGTTACTGGTGTGAAAATAACCTTAAGCACCCAAGTTTGAAAATGTGTATTGAAATGTTTATCCTTTAGCTGGATGTTGTTTTAATCCAATATATTGATCACAGATTCGGGAGTTTTGCAAAGGTGCTTCAAGAAGCTTATTTAAACATTT
This sequence comes from Limosa lapponica baueri, assembly GCA_002844005.1. Classification (NCBI taxonomy): domain Eukaryota; kingdom Metazoa; phylum Chordata; class Aves; order Charadriiformes; family Scolopacidae; genus Limosa; species Limosa lapponica. The sequence continues at coordinate 14,525 of KZ506492.1, forward strand.
AGTACACATATCTAGGTTCAACCAAGTGGATTCCAAATGGTGTGGCGGATTCTGTGTAGAGACATGTCGAATGAAATACTGTATGTTTGCAAGTGTTAGTCAAATCCCTAGTGACCTTTAGCTCACATAATAAGGTCGCTATCCAAGTGTCTCTGCTTAAGAGAACTCAGCATTTAAACCCGCATTTAAAAATTGATTTGGTTGAATGATACTGTTCATCTTGTCTGAGGCCCAGCATGTCCTGGAGGAGATAAAAGGAGTGTTTCCCTTCTAAGTGTTGTCAAACCAGAAAGAATGATCGTTCCTCAGTTTTGCATATGTCAGCGTAATAGAAGCTTAGTCATGCAAATCCTTATTACTTGGCAGTTCTGCAGCAGGGAAAAACAGAGCGTTACCATGCTTTATCAGTGTTTGTAGTTAAAAGTATGCCTTTCATTGTGCTTTTTAAGACCAGATGTCAAGACAATCTTGAAAACATAAATAAGTGCTAAAAAATATTTTTCTGATTTAAAAAGGAGGGAAACCACCCTGTAGCTAGTTGAATGTGTTGGTCTTCATTTCCATAAAGAGACACGAAGTGTTTATATGTTTCCTTCCACTTCCATGGTGGGAAATAAAATGATTATTCAGTTAACGACAGATTATATTTTACAATTATTTAGTGATTCTGCTAAGTGCAGTAGTATGCTACGGAGTCTCAAATCATCAAGGATTTCTTAGCTCTTTATGGGACTACAATACTTTGTAGTATGTGGGGTAAATGAGCTGTGATAGAGCAATAATTTACTCGCGTAGTCCATAGACACGCGTAAGAACCACACTGGAGAAAAGCTGGCTGTAGAAACATTAGCAGCGTAAGACAAAGAGGAATGCAGATGTCAGTCAGATTTTAAGGTCTCTTCCCAATGACACAGAGGCAAGCTTATTAGGGACAAGGCCTTTTCCTTTCTTGTCTTTTCCTTTATGGAATAGTGTCAACCATGTGAAGACGTGTCTGGTAATTACTGTTGGCCGTATCAGGACAGCTTTAGCCGTGACTCACCAGGGTAAAAACTGGCTGGGTCAAAGTCACATATTTCTTCCGAGCTAGCTAGAAGCAGCTTGTTTGCAAGTGAAGTTTTCCTTTCTGGCTTCCTAATGTGGTAATAATTCACTGACTTACTGGTTTGTATGTAGGAATGTCAAGAAGGGGGTTTAGATGCTCATTTTTGCTTCTGTGCTGTATTCAGATTCTCTGCTGAGGTTGGGAACACTGATTACATGGTATAAATTATTTGATGCCTGTTTGTCTCAGATCATCAGAGGAATGAATGAGACCTTTTAACGCAGCCTTGCTCTTTTGTGTCGGTATGCAGAGATTCCTTGTGCTGCCTGCTTCATCTGGATTACTGGCAGACTTCTCATAGGAGATATTAATTATAGGTGAAGCTGTGAATGCCACCTATAGTTAAGCTTGCTTGACACTTTTCATCACAAGATCCTCTTTTCAGCTGCTTATAAGTTTTTCAAATGTATATTATTTGAACTAAAACTGTACAAACTGGGAGACTGCATCTGGTTGAGTATCTAAAGCTTCAGAAAAAATAGCTGTTTTTTTTTTTTTTCTCCTGAGAACGAGTTTAAGATAAATGTTTTGCTTTTTCACCTGACTTAAAAATAAATGTGTCTATCCATTTTGTTGAGGAACTCCAACAATTTGGAGAAAGAATTCAATAACTGGGAGGTAGAAGCAATGTGTCCCAATGTTGCCAGAGTCCAGGCTTTACAAATGTCCTAGCGCATGTGCAAGAAGAACTCAAGAAATGATAAAACATAGAAGGGGTGTGGTGGAAAGTAAATTAATTGTGGAGATTTAACCCAAGCTACTTAATAGCTATGAATTTCCAGGTTATCATCTTATGATCTTTTCACCTGTGGAAATGAAGGGAAGCTCATCCCATTCACAAAATCATGTAGGTAATTTCTTGCATGCAAAGCACTCGAGTAGTACAAGGATGGCATGATAGAAAAGTCAACAGACATTCATAATCCTGTCTTCAAAGCAAGTCTTGAGTGCAGGTCAGTAAACAAGATCTGGTGCCTCGTGGAGAGCAGTAAGAATTAAAAAAATATGTTGAACATTCATGTGTGTAATAATTAGCGTCTAGTCCATCCGCTGAATGAGGAAATGGCTTTAGGAAAAAATAGTCATGTCATCCATGGTCCTGCATGCAATGTGTATGCCAAGGGGCCTGAAATGCAATTGTCTGGCAAATCTTGGGAGGTTGCAGGTTTTGAAAGATTGACTTTGTATCTGTAATGTTCTTTTCATATTATTTCTGGCATATTATTTGCTACTTCGTATTATCTGTAGCTCAAGCAGTAGAGGAGGTAGACAAATGCATGAAAGTAAAGTAATTCTATGCTGAAGGAAAGAAACAGCAAATTCTTTTCTTAAACCCTTGGATAACTTCCTGTTTTGTCTGCAAAATAATATTTTTTCTTGGAGAGGAAAAAGGTGTTAGACATAGCAATTTCACTTGGATAGAAACATCACCACATAAATAGCCTGCTGTGAATGACATTTTAGGCAGCTCAATCAATATCCTGACGGAGAAAAAACAGAAAAAATCCCTGAAAAAGTTGTAAATTCAATGCATCCCTTAATTGGAGTTATGTTGGAATATACTCTTAGATACTTAGATATATATTTCTTATAAAAAAGTGTGAAAATAAACCTTGCATTATTCTAAAATCATAACCATTCATGTATCAATACTAATTATCTGTTGATGGAATATTTGTATGATGCTTTTTTTTTTTTTCTTTAACTTGCCAAGGAATAATGGATACATATTCTTAAAAACAATTGTCATACACAAACACATAGCACTTTTCACGCAGATTTCAAAGAACTCTGCAAAAGCTTCACTATTTTGTAGGTGGGAAAATAGCAGAGAAAGGTGAGGAACTTGTCTAGAACATCACAGCGTGTCCTGTATTCTGCCCATGGCCTGGTGCCTTCCAACATCACTGCAGCAGAGCTGCATTTTGTGCATGTTGTATCCTTAGATGTGTCACACAGGTCTGCACGACACCATTGCACAGTGAAATAACACAGATTTTGGTTGTTGTTTCTAAGACCACGAGCTTGATGGAAAAGCGATTTGAAAGTTAGACAAAGCAGAAAGTTAGAGCTGAAACAGGAGTGTAGTTTGCTAGCACATTTAGCACAATTGTCAGTGTTTAATTAGGAGGCATTTAAGGCTAAATATTCAAGTGTGGCATTTGGGATTTGATCTCTGGTGCTACACAAAAAGGTGAGAAAAGCTTCTGCCTTAACAAGAAGTTGTGAAAACTTGCAGTCTTGTGAACAGTGGAAGTTTAAAGGTACAGACAGGCAGGAACTCTTTCAGCAGCTGTGCCTAGTTAGCTTAAACTGTTTAAATAGTAATGCCACTCACTTTAATTTCAAGTGGCTTTGGGAGTGTTCCTGTAAGCAAGCTCTGCCAACAAATGTGAGGGAGCAGTAACCTCTGTAAAGAAGTGATGATCAACAGCTGGGGCTATAACCTTCCCCTCGCCTGTCTGCATCCAGCAGGGAACATCTGTCCAAAGCCTAACTTCCAAAATTTACAGAACAAAGGTATAGTTTGTTTAACAAAATTGCTCATATTAGCTAAATAATGGAATGTGCTTTGATTCTGCTCATGCCAGAACCACCCAACTTTTACTTTCCTTACTTAATTAGGATTAATTTATTCAGAAAGCTCAAAGTTTGGGTTTTCAGCTTGCTTGTTTGTTTGTTTTGTTTAAGCAAAGAAAATAGAGCTTAGGTCATGTAAGGCTCTCATCTTAGGAAAAAGCTTTTCTGTTACTCAGATTATTTTTTTAATCAAGCTGTGTAAGGGTCAAGATGATGTGTGCAAAATATTTAATGATAAAATTCTCCCAAAGCACGTCACGATTTATTTGGTATCATTTAGATATGCCAAGCAGATGGAAGTATACGCTGCTGCCATTAAGTGTTTGCGGTTTAAACGCATGCTCTTGAAAAATGATCAGTGGTAGAAAATGTTGCTTCCTACATTTCAAATCTTGGTGGTTACTGGTATCGATTAATTTCTTTACTGACAAAATGGTGTCATGAACTTCAGGTGGACAGATTGTTCTTTTGATTTAAGAGTGATCAAAATAGCACCCAGAACATGCACACTACCATATGAAACATCAGAGTATCATGGTTCTTTATGTCAGTAATTTGAATTTAAATGCTGTTTTGTACTTAACTTTCCAAACTTGGTTCCTATTTATTTATGAAAGTAAGGCAAATGATCAACGAAAATAATTTCCCCTTTTTTCTTTTTCTTTTTTTTTTTTACTTTCCCTGAGAGTTTGTCTAGCCATATTTGTGCCTGTGAAAGCACCCGTCAAAAGAGGATATGGTCGAGTGCTGATTCCTACACTTACTACTTCTGGGCATTCCTTGGTTAAATCATGCATTTGTTAGCCATAGAATAAGCCAGTGTTGAACAATCCTTCAAATAGCCCAAACCTTGAGTAAAAGCATTTTGTTATACAAAAGGAGATAGGCAGAAGAGCCCTTGTAAATATATCATCTACTGCCAGAACACAAATATGTAATTTGACAGTACGTTTTTGTGGACAAGAGGAATGAAAGTTATTTTAAACTCCTCTGTCTTTTCCTTCTATCTTTGAGGTTATGGCTGTAATGAAATACCCCAAATGTCATTTATTCCTCTCTGCGCTTCTTTCAATATGAGTCTCCAAAGCAACAAGCAACATGTCTTGTGGAAAAAAAGGGTATCTGAAAACTGTTCCGAGTACTGCAGATAGTGAAATAAGAATGAAAGTAAAAGAAACACGATAAACGGTGTCTACCGAGAAAGCTCCCATGGAACTGCTGAGTGAGGATCACTGACGCTCAGAGTCACATAATTATGAAACTTAGTGAAGATGAGCTGTCGGGAGATCTCAATTAGATAGTGCAGTTAACCCCGACATGTTTCCTATGTGACCCACTACGGGGTGTTACGTCAGAGAAGTTGGTGTGTTGTGCTCCCAGTGAAATGGCCAAGAAAAGATAAGGACTGGGTAAAGTACATGGACAGTTTTTTGGGGTGGGTCTTTTTGTGTGTGATCTATCCAATTCTAGGTAATTCAGCACAGTCTTGAAGGAAAACAAAGGTTTTGTATTGTCTGGAAAGCTGAGGGGTGGGTAGATACCTGGAAGATAGGAGTTTCATCACAGTTTCCATTGGCCTTGATTCTGCCATTTGGAAGATGATAAAATTAAGACCTTGTCCTAACTGCTCTGCTTTGCACACATCACAGAAACGAGAGTGAAAAAATATCATTCATTATTTGTAACGTTCTGTTTTTTAAAAAAACAATCTCCTTTTGCACCTGGGGCAGCAAGTTGTGTTGTTTTATGGAAGAATTCCCTATTTACTTTGCATGTAGCTCTTCTTTTGGAAATTTCTTTTTTATACAGGAAGGTGTTAGTGGCTGCCATCAGGTGGTTCTTACAGCTGTAGAAAATCTCAGATCTGGGTAAAGATGTTAAATGTGCTAAACAGCTTTCCTTCGGGCTAACTGATTAGGAATATTTAAACATGTTTTTAGCTGCTTGTAGGAAGGCAGTATTCTAGCAAAGCGGAGCCTGAGCAGAATTAGGCCATGCGGCCTGAGGGACCGGTTCCAAATGCAGCAGAAGAAATAAGCCAGGTAAGAAGCTGCAAGCGTGGCTTAGGAGTGAGCGGGGAGTCAAGGCCCTTTGGGGCTTATGAGTTACTGGCCAGGGAGGTTTGGGCAAGCTGAGCAATGAGAGTGGCTGTTGTTGTTTGATTCTTGCTTTGTGTGATGGCAACGCTTTGCAAACAGCATCGCACAAAATGCAACCGCAATGAACACTGTGGTTCGTATCATCAGCTGCTTCTTCCTCAGGGATGTAGCCCATGGCGAGCGCTGCACGTACAGCTGTGCAGGATACGTATCTGGACATCGGGTCATGGCAAGAAACAGTAATAACATTCTGCTTTTGAAGGAATTTGTGATACAACGGCCAGAGTAGCAATGCTAATAACCCTCTTATCCTTGGCACAGAAATGAAGAGTATATAGGCCACTCTTCACTCACTAAAGAAACAGTTGAGCGCTGCTTTAAAGAAAGCCTATCTGTTACTTAACACCAGTACCAGACAGGTAAGTTAAGGTATGTTGAGAATGGAGAGGCATTTGCACTTCTAAAGACTGTCCAACTAGGCAAGATATCACTTTGCATTGGTGCAATTCTTTCCAGGTTTACCTGAGAAGTAGTTTGTGCAGTAATAAAGCCAATTGGGCTTTATTCATTTATTACTCAGCTGCAAACAGGATCTGTTGGAAATGCATGATCTGGCAAAATTCTGTGTGGCTGCACTCAATAGTCGGTAGCAGCTTGTAAGCTTGGACCAGTAATTAATCATCAGGAAGTTAAGAAGTAAAAACCCTGACCAGAACACGAGTGCCAAGAATATTATCAAAACACACCTAGAGAAAACAGTGCTCTTTTATAATTATTTTAACCTTGATAATATTTATTTATTTTTATTACAGCTGGGGTAATACCTGGGGTTTCCAGAGAAGTCAGTGGGAGTTGTGTGTGATTCTGAGGTCTGAGGGTAGTATCTTGCATGAAAAACGCACCGTATTGTAACAACAGTGAACATCGTGAATACAGGAATGAAAAATGGTTGCAAGCTGTAACCTGTCTGCATCAAAGTCAGCAAGGAAAAGGCATGTTGTACCCTGTATTATTTGTAAAGCAGAACGTGATCGTACAATTAAAGGCTTGTGCCATAGTGGATACACATAGGGAAAGCACTGCAACCTTGATATTCTCCTCACGTACTAGGCACAATGAGCTACCTTTTTTTTTTTGTGTGTGTGTGTGTCTTGCTGTGCTAGCAGCCCCATTGAAATTATGGAATAAAATGGGTAGGCATGGTATGATCTGTTCTTTAATAATTGCAAAACACTCTAGGATCTTCAGAAGAAGGATGCTCAAGAACTGTGAAATAGCTTTTATTAGACCAGGGTAGGGGGGTGGTGAGGGAATGG
>KZ506492.1:29226-39790 GCA_002844005.1 Limosa lapponica baueri
GGATGGATGAATCGGTGGTGGCAGAGCTGCTGGACCCTGCTGCACTACTCTAACCCTTGGTTTACAGACTCTTCTGTCCAGGTAGTCATTTTTCCTTAGGAAAGGTAAAAACTGCCAATGCTGCAATACCCTCCTCTGCCAAGAAATTGTCCCTTGATAAAACTGAAGCTGCTGTGGCTGCAGGCAGGGGAAGAGGATGCTGCAGGCATGAGGCTGGCCTGGAAGGAGGAACTTCAGAGATGGGAGAATGCCTGTGTTTTGGTCCAGGTTCTGGAGATGCCAAGCCTGTATTGCCCTGACTTTGTCACGTTCCTTTATCTTTATGGGGACCTGCAAATCCAATTTATCGATCACAATACAGTATGCCAGCAGCTTGTTTCATATTTAACCGGTAGGAATTATGCCTGTGTGTCATCTGGAGAAGCAATTGGTGCTTATGTACCAAAGTTGACCAGACTGCTTTATATTGCCATACCAGTTGCATTGCTCATTGACCCACAGGTTTACGTTAGGTGCTATGGAAATACATCATCAAAATCATAATGTTTCAAGATGGACATTTAAATATATCATATAGAATTTTTCTTGGAGAGGGAAGGAAGTTACTTTGCTTTAGATTTTCAGTAATGTGTATTATTTTTTGTGGCTCAAAACCATGCAAAATGAAAAAATGAAACAAATGAAAAGTCCCAAAGACTTCTGTCCAAGAAGATCATAAACTAAATTTAGACTGAGGTGATGAGTTAGGTTAACAAACAGAAGTGGGGCAGTAGGTTAAGGAAGAGCAAGGGTTAAAGAAATAAGATTACCTGCAGTCCCTGCAATGCACCCTAATACGCTTCCTTATGCCCTGCTCTAGCCAGATGCTGCAGAGAAATGGCCAAAGATTTGCTCTCGGGGCAGGGAACTGTCTTTGGGGTGGTTGTTTTTGCAGTCCTTAGTTCAGTGGGATGCTAATGCCTGTTTGAGGTCCCTGAGTGCTATGGCAATACAAATAATACACACAAAATGGCTGCAATAAGACCCCTTAGCCCAGCTCCTTTCTGAGTGCTGCATCCCTTTTTTTTTTTGGCTGAGCCTAAGCTAAGAAAAAAAGGACTGTGCAGCTTGTAGGGATGCAGCCATTATTTTGTATTTGTTCTTACCTTTGAAGTTTGCTCATCCCTTTCAGAAAGGATGTCTCAAGGTGTGACTGAATTTGACATTAGCCCCTTCTCTTCTCCCTGTCTGATATGTGGCAGTATTGGAAATATTTGATCTGATTACATAGAAGTAGGCATACCAGAAAAGAGGACCATATAACATCTCGGCATAGTTTGCAGCCCAACTTCGGATAAGGAAGTGTGAACAGGACAGATGATTTTATTTCTTAAGAAGACAGATGTTCTCAAGAGTCATTTCCCAGAAACACAGATGCTTGCAAAAGAGGCATCAGAAAACACTCATGCCTGACCGAAGGTTTTTGCTTCTCATGGCTGAAGTGAAGCCCAGGCTTGAAACCGTTGTTCCCTTGCCTGCTGAGCTCTGGTAGGTCCAGATCTCTCACGACCCAGCAAAACTTGCCAGACTCAAGGGCTTTGTGGGCGATGAAATGTATGGTTTGCTCCATCAGGATTAGTGTGTGCAGTTTGCTCCAATATGCTGGTCTTTGGAATTTAAGAATAACCTGGAAAAGTCAAATTGTGTTTAGACCTTAGTTGTACATGTGGTCTGAGCCCAGTGTTCATGCCTCAGACATGATTCTAGCACATTTTGGCCACATTGTGAGGTGTTAAAAGTTTAGCTGGAAAAGAGTTTAAACACTGCTGTTTTACTGGTTTGGGCCCCACAGTGGCCATCATTCTCCACTCCTTTACCTGTTATTTCATCCTTTAAGTCCAACTCCCTCCAGAAGCACAAGCTCTCATGCAGCTGGTAATTCTTATGCGTCCGAGTATTGTGGATTTGGGTCCAGAAGACATGGTCAGAGTTTGTCTAATTAACTTCCTGTCACTATAGCCAAGGCAGAAATTTAAGGTACAGTAACTCATTTTATAGTCACTCTATCTGGCACTGAATATAGATTGGAAAAATTCTTTGCTTGAGCAAGATGTGTGGTAATATTGTTATGCTATATTCAAGCGCTCTTTAAAAATAAATTAGATTCTCATGAGTGTGAGAGAGTCGTATCCCCTACCACAGTCAGACCCGACACAGGCAAGTCTCCTCCTTACCCAGGACTGCTAAATTCTGTGAAGAGGAAAACCAGCCAAAAAGTTGTACCCTGCTTTTCTTTTATTTTCTTTTTTTTTTTTTTTGGTGACCCCCTAAAGCATTTGGTTTTATGAAAGGCTAGATAAAGCATAAGCAGTGGGCAGAACCTTAGGAACCACACCTGTTCATCAGAGCTGTGCATGCACATGTCCCCATGCCAAATCAAGCTGGTGTATCAAAAAAGGGTCCCAAATATTTAGGGTAGAAATCCTTGCTCTGCTTGTAAGTGCTGTTTTTCTTCTGGTGCTTCCTCTCAGCCTCCAAAAGCTGCCCCTTAAATGCTGCTTGTGAATGGAAAAAATTATGCACTTTCAAATTCTCTCCTGGGGAATGAGGGCTCATATCTCTCCCTCTCACACTGATACTGTAATTTCACACTTTTTTTTTCCCCAGCAGTCGAGCGTCTCCTCGTTATATATGACATGCATGTTTCATTTTCATTAGGGCTTTTATAGTTTGAGAAGCCTGATGAGCAGGGGAGAGGGAAGTGGCTGGGTGGAAAGGCTGCCTCCTGAAGGGAAGCGGCCGCAGGAGATGGCGGGCTCTCCCGTGTCCCAAATAGTGATGCCTTTGTCATCTGCACCATCGACCTTCCCCAGGTGATGCAGGGTTGTGCTGACACCGAAGCCTCCAGTGAGACCCCATCCTTTACAACTGCTGTTACAAAGCAATGTGTACACGCAGGGGGAAGAAACAGGGCTGGAAAGTGGAAGGTATCAATCAGAAATGCCCTCCGTTGCCTTGTCCTTGGGATGAGACCGGGGCGTAGAGAGCCTATGGATGTTTAGCTGAGCTTTTGCTTAAACAAAATAAGTCTAATGTAGTACTTGTTGGATGCAAACTAAGCTAAACTAGATAGGGATCAGGCTTTCTGATGACTTACGATTTACAGTAGTTAGGAGCTAGTCCATTGTACCTGAATAATGTCTGTCCCAACTGTGGTTAATTGCCAGCAATTATCAAAACTTTCTGGGCGGATCATTATCTCAGAAGAGCTCACACTTTATTAGTCTTGTCTTTCACTAGGAGAATGGCAAGATGTGGAAGCCTTTGTGGGAGAGAAGATGGGAGTGCTACCCACTGCATTTTGTAGCTTGACTTAACGTGGCTGACCATTTAACTTGATGAAGAATAGTTTAACAATTACATGGAGGCTACTTTTTTCCACGCCCGCTGCTGGGTGAGCTCTCAGGCATTTGTATAATCACTACTGGCTGCTGGTGCTCAACTGTTTGTTTGAAGAGGGTTGTGCAATGTGAATCTGATGTCTGGGCACTGCCAGGGGTCTTCAGTTTTTTGTGCTTTAATTGCTCATGGCACTGGCCATACATAGGAAGAAAACTGAGTTAAAATAATTTGGAGGTAAAGAAAGTATTTTTGTATTAAAAGCCACCCCAGATCTATAAGGTTGTCATGTAGCAAAATGAAGCTAGGCATATCTGAGGATAAGTGCATACAGTTTAGGTTTTGAATACCCAAAGGATACTTTCCTCTGGATGTCTATCAATGATAATGGTGCAGCATCAGAAGTATTAAACGGGTTCTCTGAGCACGACAAAAACTGATAGCTGTAAGTAATGGCCTATAAACTCCGCATTTCCTGAAATGCAGCCCACACTGAGGCGATGCAATCAAACTTCCTTTATATGAAACCTTCACGTACTCTCCCAATTCCTTTCCTTCTGCATTCCCACCTTCCTGCCCCTTGGCATTCATTCACGCTGACATGTTATTAAAGTTGTCTCTGAAGCTGGCCCAAGGAGTAGTACATATTATTTACATCACAACAGAGCCTGAGAGCATCAGACAGGGCTGGGGGTCTGTTGTGCCAGCTGCTATTCAGCCTTTAAGTACAAAGATAGTCTGGCCCAAAGAGATTTCTATCTTGAATTTTAACAGGTAGAGAGAGGGAGATGATTGTTTCCTGATGCTTCAGACTCTTCAAGTTGCTGTGAGTAGCAGTCCTTTGGAAAACATCCTTCTCTCTTGCAGGGGTATCACACAAGACCGCCAAATTGAGATATCCCGAGTTCATCATAGCGGGTGGTGCAGAAGCCACAGCAGCCAACCAGTGGTGTGTAACACACACCAGGTAGAATTAAAGTGAACACAAAGATTTCACGAATTCATTGCGGGTCCAATCTGATGCTCCTATTCAAAGCATGTGCGTATTTCCACCTCAAAAGAAAAGAAAACAATCTACCCAAGTCCCTCAGAATAAACCAGATTTTCTAAAGCTTTTCACTGGAAAAAACCCTTTAAACCATTCAAATCCATGTTAGAAAGTCAGGCTGTAAGTACACAAAACACTGGAGACCATCATATGCTAATATGAGCTTAACAAAACACATAGCATTACCAAGTGTAATTATACAGTCCAGCTATTAGTAGCTTTACCTCTGGCTGTTCTCCATCCTGCTTTCAAGCTACATCCTTTCCTTTCATCTTATTCTACACCACATGAAACAGGTGAGCTGTTCCCTTTATATAGCTCAGGGCACCAGTCACATGGCTCTCAAAGCTTGGTATCTTCATTTAATCAGTTAAAAGAATCAAAATAATCAGAGATCTTTCACGAACTCCATGCCAAAATTTAATTCTGTTAAGCATTCAAAGCTTACCAAGTTCAAAAAATCAAGAAAAAAAAATAATTAATTTTTCCTAGGAATATCTACTTTGAAAAGCTGCCCTGGGGGGTACATTTGTAGTTTAGGAGAATATCTCTCACAAATCACCCATACATCACTGCTAGCAAGTTCCACAAAAAGAGAACTCCAATGCTTTTTATTGTCAAGGCAACACTGTGGTTTCTGCATCCCATTTGTTCATGCATAGATAGTAACAGCATCCACTTTTTATCTGATTCCATTTGAATTTTTATCTTGACTTAACTGCTACTGATTTCTTACAGGAAAGTACAAGCTGTGTACGGTTATCTTCACTGGTAACAACTTTTGACAGCAAAGAGATGGTGATACTTCCTCTAAAGACTGTATTTTGTACCTTAGCACTGGATTAGATGACAGTGCCAACAAGTTAAACTGGATAGAGCAGTGATTTTTAGTTTTGGGGTCCTTGAATGCATGTGTGGGACTAGCAAGTTATTTTTAAGGGGTCTGTGAAAGGTAGCTCAGATAAGGCAGGCTCATGACAATAGGCTTAAATTGGCTTGAAAGTAGCCTGAAGTGCCCCTGGAAAATGCTGTGGGGTCTGCAAACTAGAAAAGATTAGAGCCCTGGGGCTGTGTTATCTGCTCTGTTTTGGGAGTTTGGGTCCATCTTATCTGTTGTGTGATTCTTTCTCTAGCACAAGATTAACCTCGCATTCTCGCATATGGGTATCTTGGAGACCTCCTCCCACCAAGACCATCTGACCCCAGAGAGTGCAGATATTGCCATGACAGGCATACAGCAGTTCTGTTTCTTTCCATCATAAGTTTTTCTTTACATCATCAGCTGACTTGATAGTCGTTGGTGGGTACATGGATGTCATGACACATCACAGCTCCCAGGATTAGTCCTCTGAGGAGCTGCAACAGTACCTCGTAGGTTAATCAAATATTTCCTGACCTTCCTATATTCACATGAACAAAACCAGGGAGACATCTTATAGAGTTTTGATCAAGATCTGTGCTGCTTTTAGCAGTAGAGGAGGCTTAAGATGTCTCTTAGTATGAAAATAAATAAAATATGTGGGGGGGAGTTTGATTGTGAAACGAAGAACTGTATTTTCCAAACAGAGAAGTACATGGTGATAGTTTTGCTGTGAGTTCATCTGCTCTGTGAAGTCACCTTCCTAACATGGAAGTCACTTTTGTATATGTTTGCTAAAGACCTCTGAGGATCATCTGGTCCAACCTCTTGCTCCAGACAGGGTTGACCTGAAAGTTAGGTCAGGTTGCCCAGTCAAGCTCTGAGTATCTCCACGAGAGGAGAGTCCACTCTCTGGGCAACCTTTGGAGTGGTGAAAATTTTTACTCATGGTATTTTTCTCCCTTTATGTCTCATCAAAATTTCTCTGGTGGCAGCTTCTGCCGGTTGCCTTCCATCCTCTCACTGTGCACCTCCGAGCAGAGCCTGGCCCTGCCTTTCCCATACTCTCCTGTTTGGTAGTTGCAGATTGCAGTATGAACCCCCTTTATTTTTTCTTAAGGCTGAACAAGCCCAGCTCTCTCTGCCTCCCCTCCTACATCATTTGTTCCAGCCCCTGACCATCTTGGTGGCCCTCCACTAGGCTCACTCCAGAATGTCCTCATCTGTCTGGTACCAGGGAGCCAAGGCAGGACACAGCATTCCCAGTTCAAGCTCATAAGTGCTGAATATGGAGGAATGATCACTTCCCTCAACCTGCTGGCTACATGCTTGCTGAAACAGCCTGGTGTTGAGGTTGAGTCACAAGGAGGAGGTGGAGGTAAGCATGGGTAAAGGATGGATATGCTGTAGGGCACTGAGGTAATACTGCTACACGCACTCCCATTGCAAGTAGGATGGCTTGGTTTCGGCAAACAGGGTGTCTGCTCATAGCTTTCTGCCCCACCCTGCTGCTCAGACAGACAAGATGCTTGTGAATCACTGTAATTCAAAAAAAGTATAGTTGGCTTTCAATTGCCACAGCTGTGAGCTGAGGCACTCGCACAGATGATTCACAAAGAGCTCAGCCTCCCAGGCCCAAGGGCTGGGGAGGCCACCGGTTTCAATGCCAGACGTTGCAACCTCATCTGTGTATGAGGGGTCTTACATGGACCGTGGGAGTTGGCGGAATTTGAATGAAACCCTCCATGGTTATTCCTCTATGTCCTTTTCCTCTGTTCCTCTGCATTCGCTATGGAAGCTGTTGGGGAGCGTGTTAACTGACTTGTTTGCTGTTCTGTTATTGGATTTGGCTGGAAAACTGTTGTGGGGAATTGTGTGGAGGGGAGTTCTCCCTCTTCTCCTAGTTCAGCTTAGGAAATGTGGCAAGGTCATCAAAGAGTGGGCAAATTTCTTTGTCAAGCCGTAGACAGATTTCATATGGGTCATCACAGGAACTCCAACCTTAACGCTACCACCACCAACAGTCTTACAAGAGCTGTGAACTATTTGGCAGAAAACTGGCAGTTTTGTAACCAAAATCCAATTTTGCAGGGAAGTTAGCTTTGTGCCTTTTTGTGTTTTTTTGGATAGTGTTTTGCTGTTGTGAAAAGCAATACATATGGAGGCCCATTAGAGCCTAAGGCTATTGTTGATACAGTCTTGACTCATTCTTGGCACTTCTTCTTCATCTTCCTTCGATAGCTCAGCTGGTAGAGCGGAGGACTGTAGGCTGTTTGTAGAAAGTAATCCTTAGGTCGCTGGTTCAATTCCGGCTCGAAGGAAAGATTTTGGAGATTTTGTTTTGGTTTTTGTCTTTCATATATTTATGGAATTTACAGCTTTGCAGAACTACCCTTTCCAACCATATGCCACTCTACCCCCTGTGAGAAATTTACTCTGTTTAAAACATACCACTTTCAAGGATTTCATTTTCATGACCCTCCTTGTCTGCTTCAGCTGGTTCTTGCAGCTCTGGTGCTTCGACCGCTGCCACCTCTCTACCTAATCAGTTGATGCCCATTGCACGAGCTTCTCTTCTGCAGGGGCTCAACACCTTCCACAGATTCTTGTTAGCTAGAGCAAACCCACGGTGCGGAGCTTGTAGAGCCTCTTTTAGCTGAGTTAAGTGTGAAAAACGGGGGCAGGTCCCATTATTTGGGCCTCCTTGTTGCTGGTTTCACCCCTTTTCCTGTCCCGTTCTCGCCTTTCGAAGTTCTGAGGTTTTGAGGGGCAGGGGACTGAGAGATGGGGGAAAAAAAAAAGTGGTTTTGTGATGACAGGAACACCATGATCATCCAGGTCCGGGTATTTGTCTGAGACAGCCACTACACGCAGTAGTGCTCATTGGCCTCATGAGAGGGTTGTGAATACCGCTGTGCACACTGTCCTGGGGTGTCCACGTGCTGTCCATTTCAGTCAAGAATTGTAAAGGTTGGGGCTGATTATAAAGGTAATGGGTAAGAAAGAGACAAGAGAGCAGTATGAAAGAACACCACAGGCCAGGTTAACAAGATGTTCTAAAGACCCATTCATACAGAAACCAACATCAGAAACTTTCAGAGAATAGAAAACAGGGCACTGTAATCTGTTAAAGAAAATTTTGTTTCACACAGGAAGCTGACTCACTTTCACAAGACACAATCAGCTCTGAGAGGTCTGTAAGAAGCTTTATTAGAGAAAAGATTAGAGTTTTTTAGATGTTTACATTAGATGAGGTGACATTAGGGATCCAAATCCCAAAGCTCATGCAAAGCTTCTCATGCAAAGCATCTCCTCATGCAAAGTGCAGTGCTAAGGTAAGCAAAGGTAGGAGACAGAGGTGGCAATTTTCTTCAATTGCTTACCTTTCATTGTGTTATAAATATACTTAGTATCGTTTAATAAGAAATATTTGCCAGAAGTTGGAGTCAAATGCATCAAGGAACCAGTACTAAGCTAGAACGAATAATTGAGTGACTATATGTAATTCCAGTATTTTAAGTTTTTTTACTAATTAGCGTCAGATCAATGACCATCAGTCATAGTAGAACACCAGTTTTCTTTGTCCATCCAAGTCCAGCTCCATTAATTTCTCTTCAGCCTGCATAGCAGTACACACTTACAACCTCATAACCGAAATGGGTTTTCAGCACAGGGGAGGCACAGGACAGGAGACAGGCAGTTCTGCCTCCCCTCTCAACAGCACAACCAGCTCTCCAGGCCCTGCGGGATGGGCAGGCCATGAGTTTATTGCCCCGTAGGTCCTCCCACAGCAGGATGGGATTGTAAAATCCAGGGTGGGTGAGGCAAGCAGCCTCCTGCACAGTCCTGCTAGGACTCCCAGGGAGGAGGATGCACAGCAGCAGCATCTCCTGTGGAAATTGGCAGTTGCTTTAGATGAGGAGGAGGAGAGGGCTATTATCCTGGTGATGCCACAAGAGGAACTCAGGTGTATTTGTAACCAGTCTGGGTTACAAACCCATCCCATGGTGCCTGGGACAGATTTCCTCCTTGCAATGTGCCTTTTACGGTCTTGGTGAGCAATAAGACAAAGTAGGAACCTTTCCAAATGAGTGAATACGTGACTCATTCATTTAATTGCTGCAATAAGCCTGAAGCTTTTGATTCAAAATCTGCCAATAATTGTGAAAAGTAAATCTTTGTGCTCATATCAGAGAAAGGACCGATGCTTTCCCTGAGAGCGGGGAATGGTGGTGACTGATGAACAGACTCACTGCCTCACAGGTATTTTGTTGATGTGCAGACCTTGGCTGACTTAATATTTCAGTCTGGGTTGCACAAGGTATGATTGAAACAAGGATGAAGGAAGAAAGGATTAATTAAAAGTAGGTCATCAGCACAAGTGGTTTTCATTCTGTGTGGTTGAAAAGGGTGAGTTTTTATAGCATGGGTTCACCCTCATATTACTACACACCAGTGGATAACTGGTTCCTGGTGGTGAATACCACCTGATGCTTCTGTTATCCCGTGGCTCTTTCATGCCATGCTGTTTCAGCTATCAGGACTGCCCCATACTGATACAGTGGTGGCACTGACTCCGTGTCTTTCTCCACAATGACATCTGCACAAGGTAATTTTATAAAAGTTCTAGCAAATGTAACCTTCAAGCCAGAAATGTGAATTTAAATGAAGTTCTGGTGTTTTTCTTGCACAGGCGAGTTGAACTTCATATAGCAGTCTGTGGAGTGGCACCCCATGGACCAAACCTCTGAAACAAAGACATCTTGGGACACGATAGACCAGCAGTAGTAAGCTCCTATTAGACAAAATAATGGTTGTTATCAGTGGAATGAGTGGGACGTTCATTCCCTTTCTGAAATACTTTTTTCCTCTTCTTGTCTCACCTCTCGTCCCAAAACAAGCTTTTAACCTATTCCCTAGCTTAGAAGCAGCATACCTCATGGTGAAGAAATTGAAGCCCATGTAGTTGATGTAAATGTATTGCAAAATATCTGTGCTTTCTCCTGAAAGGAAAGAGCAGTGCTTGCATTCCCGTAGGATGGCTCGGTGAGTTGCATCCAGTCCCCTGTGCCCGCAGCGCTTCTTACGAGGTTATTTTGCCCCTTCACTAAGCAGCAAGTGTTACGTGCTTTGTGACTGGGCTTGTCAGTGCTCATGCTGGAAGTAACATTTCCTTTAAAATTTACAGGTGCAATTTTGGAACTGGCGTAACTCCACGTTCTCAGTTGTACTTGCTTTGAATGACTTTGTATATCTTGAGCTTTGTTTTGATTTTTCCA
>KZ506492.1:40600-70429 GCA_002844005.1 Limosa lapponica baueri
GAACTGAGCAACTGTTTGCACTTTTCTTCAGGCCTTCTTAACCATCCTCTACCAACCAATTTTTCTTCTTTCTATTGTAGTTGTTATAATCAGGCCTTGATAAGAATTGCTGCCAGAGACATCCAATCAGTCCCATGTTATCATCTGGAAATGATTAGAGTCCGCATGACAGATTGAAGCCATTTTGATAGGATTGATTAGTTCCTTATTTCAAGTTGTGCCATTTCACCATTCACTGTTTTAAAATTCTTGCCTCATTTATGAGGATACTTTTCTTTTACATTGTAAATAACAAAATGTATTTTGTTGCGTGAATCCAAATAAGCTTTGAAATTTGTGGCTTTGTAATTTGAAAGTCATCTGGAGAGTGTATGCTCTCTTGCCAGCTTTAATCAATGGACAATAATCAATTATCATATCAAAGTGTTCAATTACTCCTTAGTGATGAGGGGCTGTAGCTCTTTGGCTTAATTTCCTAGAAGATTCTCAGCACTCTTACTGCAGCATTGGGGTTACTTAGATGACTGCTTAAAGATGTCTGCTGTAAAAATGAAGCTGGTGCTATTTGAACACCACCCTCCTCACAGAAAGCAGTGTCAGATGCTTCTTTGACACTGCAAACCACTTTTTTTCTATCTACTTTGTGAGTTGGATGTACCGTGTTGTTGCCAGTTCATAAGAAGGGAGTCTTTGTCCTTCCGTCTGTGATTTTGTGCTTAGGAGGGATGCTAAAAGTCCTGGCTCTTTCTTTGCTGAGTGTTGAGAGGTTTCAGCATTCCTTTTTCCTGCAGTACCCTACCCTTCTGTTTCTCAGGGATTATGGGAGGAAAACTACTGCTGACTCTTGGGTGAGTACGTTTCATGATAATTTGAAGGCTGAGGAAAAGAAACGTGAACAGATGAAGCATGATTGCTGCTTAAGTCCCCCAAACCTTATAGAGGCTTAGCAAGATCTGTATTTGTGAATCAAGAGTCTCTTCAAATTCAGAGTTGAGGTGCTGGTATTCTGTACTGCCCTTTTTGGAGTATGAGGAACTACAAAAAGCCCTAATAATTTTAATGTCAATATAAAGCCATTCTGGAATCACCCCACAATCTTTAGTGTATCCAACCTCACGTCCCTGTGACATGGAGAGGTACTAATGTCCCTATTTCACATAACATTGTTAGTCCCTAAGAGTGATGCTGTTGAGTGACGAGTCCTAAGAGACTGTAGCAGAGCAGGAAGCCTTCAGAGGATCTGACTGCTGTGTGTTCTGACCATCCTTCCTCACTTCTGGAGTTCCTTGCTTTTTGGTAAACCATTGACTTAATTCTCCAAGAAACCAGCAACGAGCTTTCCCTTGACTTCACTTTGCCAGCAGCTTTGCAGCCTGAATGATCTCCTCGGTTCCTTCTCCCAGAGAGGTATCAAACTACCAGCGAATAAAACTCTAGGAGGATATTGCTGTATTAAATCTTGGAGCATTGCCACAACCAATTTTCCAATACTGACCCCATGCTAGGAGAGCCGAGTGGTCTGTGCTGGAAGGGAGAGCTCCTCCTGCTGTGGTCAAATTGGGTAGGAGGAGAGTGGTGGCAATCTAGCAGGGCTGCTGGTGCAGAAGCCTTGCTCGGAGATGCGTCCACCCACCCACACCCCCAGCTGTGGCGGCTGCCGCTCTCCTGCAGGAAGCCACGTGCGTGTGAATGGACCAGTGCTCGGTCCTTCATGATCAATGAAACAGCATAGGTATCTAGGAAAGGATAGTGGAAAAATGGAGAGGACGTGAAGCTGTGTTTGAGCCATGCTTCATCAGGCTGCAGGAAGGAGAGCGTGAGGGGCTCTGCGGTGAGAAGGTCTGTAAAAACATAGCAATTATCCTCATCTCAGCTTGCCTATTGAGAAATAATCAAACTTGTGATGAGTCTTGTGACCTGTCAGACCTCTTAACTGAACTGCAGCTGAAGATATTCACTATACAAGGGTACAGGCTGCTTCTTAATGTTGCTTTTTAACCGTGAGAGTTCCTAAGGGAAATAGCATATAGTAATAACATTTAATGGTATTCTGATGAGCATCTGGTGTTGGGTGGTTTTTTTCTTTTAAATTGCATTAAAATTAAAACTGCAGTATTGCACTGAGTCCTCATTTCCTGTTAGGAGAGGAATTATGATGCTCTATTGATTGGCAAAGCTGTTTCCCATCCTGCATAAGTGTGGTTAGTGGACAGAACTTCTCTCATAGAGACAGACATGCCCTACCACCCCCCTCAGTTCTGAAAGTTTTCCCCTCTAAATTATTCATAGTGAAACCACTGATCCTCAAAATTTAAAACAGAGAAGAGAAGGTATAAAATACTCTCATGGATGCCTTTGCATTAATTTATGTGCTATCACATTGAATAAAAGGAAATAGCAAGTTAAGCATGTTCAAGAAGCCACATGATGAGTATAATTGATGCATTCAGCCTATAGAACATAGATATAATAGTCCATTGTAGTTATGGGATTGGCCAGCCAATATTTTTTGCCTTGGAGATCATTACTTAAGCAGATGACTCTTGACCCTTTTCTTTTAGTGCTTCGAGAAGTTTGCCAGAAAGTACCCTTTTGTGCTAGTCAGCCTTTAACATCTCCCTCTGAGCAGCCTCAATTTTTCATTTAACTTACTTCTGAACATTAATCTGCTTTTTATCCCAAGGATCTTTATGAGAAATAAATTGGAGCCTTTTCAGAAACGCAATTGTAAAAGCTTCTTCCTTACTAGTTAAAAGCTTGTCACAATGTAGTAGCAATGTATGTGTCATAAAATGGTGTATTTAACAAAAAATCAAAACTAAAAAGGCAATGGAGCAATGCTGAAGAAACATGCTGGGTGTTTCTGTATGGAAACCCGCTTACCTATGCAGTCCTCGGAAGCGTAGGAAATGGGATTTATAGTTTATAGCAACAGATCGGAGAGCAAAGAAACTTACTCTAGGAAAGACGAAGATCTACCTTGATGTAACTTTGCAGTTACTGTTGGTCCTCATCCCCCCAAGGTGGCTGATGGGCAGAATAAAGAGAAAGGCTCACAGTCTAAATAGCAAACATCATTAAAGGATTTTGTTTAAACAGGTGCTGACTCAGGAAAGGAAGAGTGCTGGTTGAGACCTTAAAGATTAAAGTAGTTTGTAAAACGGGTGGTTGCTTTTTAATGCTGTTGGGGGGAAAAAAGCAAAGGGGGTACCAATGAAGAGAGCGGGCTCCACTGGGGAGAGCCTGCACTGACTGATGGATGTTTCCTGTGGGGGCAGTCATCACCTGAATGCTTGTTGGTACCTAGATCTTCCCCATAAAAGGTAGTGGTGTACGCAGGGACAAGGAAAGAAAATCCCGGTTTTAATCTGAGTTGGATTGCCCTTTTAGAGCTGCAGATACTGAAGTTTTGGTGTAGTTGAGAGAAGAGGTATTTTTCTCATCAACTACCCCCTTACAAGCAGAGTGCGGGTAGGCTTCTGGAATGAATTATAAAGAAATCCCATATCCTCCTATAAAACAGAATAAAAAAGCCTAACGTCAAGGCAAGTGATAAGGGATCATTGGTGATTTGAGAATGAGTGGGACTTGCAGCCCCTCTCCCCCCACCCCAGTAATGCCTGGTGAAAAGCCCTCTGAAATATGGCTTCACTGAAGCCAAGGTGCCAACAGGTTCCTTCCTATTTGTTTTCTTTCCGATGAAGCCTTTCTTTGCTCAGTGCATGTGTCGATACCCACTTTATTGAAAATACCGACACAAATGATGGCTGCTTTTTCTTTGCTAGGAAAGGCAGACCTTGGCAAATAATTACTTCTAGTTCTTATTCCTAACATATGCATGACTTATTATTTATAGAGACTTGTAATAAAAATGGGAATGATTTTTCTTGACCCGGTAAGTTACAGCTTAAACCAATAAAAGAACAAAGGAGAGGGACATAAGAAGAGGACATAGGAAAGGCTTTTGTTTAAAGAGTCAC
The DNA here is from genome assembly GCA_002844005.1 of Limosa lapponica baueri. Taxonomy (NCBI): domain Eukaryota; kingdom Metazoa; phylum Chordata; class Aves; order Charadriiformes; family Scolopacidae; genus Limosa; species Limosa lapponica. The sequence goes on from KZ506492.1 coordinate 44,581, forward strand.
ATGTGCAGCTAATAGATGTACCCAGAGAAAAGAGATAAAATACCCCAGATTAATAACTGTGACGTTCTGCTGGCTTATTGCTTTCTGAAGGCTTTACCCTCTGTGTGTGGACACAGAGCTGCATAAAAGATGAGGCAGTTGCACTCCACATCTTAGTCATCCCAGTAATGATAGCAACATCTCTGTTACAAACTCGTGTTCTCCAAGGAAAGCAATCCTCTCTCTAGTATTTCCAAGGGAAAAATTAATCGGGTTCACTTCTCTGTGTTGCCTCTGTAGTTGCTCTTCTATTCTTTGCTTCTCACTGCTTGACCTTTGTTGAATTAGTCATGTAAAGCAACAAAATACTGCTTTAAGTTCATAAATCTTGGTCCTCCTATTTCCTGTGAATAGGTCCAGCTGAGAAAGTGAAGAAGAAATCTGTCAGGATGCCATAACAAGCACCGTATATCAGAAACCCACTGGACAGAAAACCTAGCTCAAACACTAACTTTGTTTTTGCAAAGCAGGAAGCATTTCTTAAATTCATACAGTAAATATTTTTTTGTGTATCATGGGGAGCTTTCATGTAAGCTCAGATTAGCTGGAAATCAGGATGAGGCCTGAACTTTGTTCCCTCATCACTGGAAAAGCAGTTGTCTGGGGTATTTTTCAAGGAAGCCCCTCAGCTTTTGAGCTAGGCAGAAATGCATTGCAGTTGATTGTGTTACTGCATTCTATAGAGATTAACGAGAAAGACTTTTAGCTTGCTATTTAAAAATAAGGAAATGCCTCAGAAGGAGAGAGAGAGATGGGCAAAGATCCCAAAATGGAGAAAACCAGCAAAGGGAAAAGGTCCATTACACATATGGAAAAGGAAAAGAGCGACAAGGATGAGAGTGGTGTTTATTTCACAGGGGTGAAATCAGAGAAAGATTAAAAGAAACCCACTATTTTTTTTTTTTTTTAATAGTAGAGAAGTTTGAAACAGGTGTAAAATTAGTTGATTCTCTCTCTTTTTGTTGCTTTATACCAGTGCTGGTCCAGAAAATACCATTGCATGTGGCAGCAACAGAATGATGAGAATTCAGGGAGCTGCAGAGGCATCCTTAGTGCTGATGTCTCTGAGGGAGGAGGGCTGGGGTGGCTCAAGAAGGGTAAGGGTAGTTTGGGCATTAATTGCTTGGGTAGCTACAGGGGAGTGTGCTAACATTCACCCATGGCTTTTTCCAGGGCCCTGCATCACAGCACTCCTCCCAGATATTTTGCAAGCATACAGAACAAACTTTTCCAGCACAAACCTGCCGTGAGGTTGCCTTGGCCCCCCTCTTCCCTCTGCTGCATACATGGCAGCTCTGCCTTATTTGTGGAGGACCTAGAGCCCAGGGGGGAATGTCTCACCCGTGGTGGTGGATTGCTTCAGCTGACAAGCCTGGCAATCTTGTACTTTTATGAACACTGAGCTCACCTTGGATATTAAAAGAAAGAAATAAGTTAGCTGGTAAGTGTGTTGGGTCTCTTCCAAGGCACACTAGTGTGTTGCTCTGCACACCAGCATGGAAACAATTTGCAGGCAGGAGAGCTGGTAAGCGCTCTCTCAAGGAGCTGTGCCACATGCTCTTCCCTCTCTTTGTCTTCAGAGTCATTCCTTTATTCAACCTCTTTTGCTCTGGTTTCACCGTCTAAGCTTAAATGTGGCCTTCTAACACGGAGAATCGGGGTGAGTAGAGCTGCATTAGTTGTAAAATCTCCAGCCAATCTTATTTTTTGGCATGAAGGTGGCTGTTACGGCATTGTTTTTATTATTCATCAAAAGGAAACTTTTCAAAGTAAATACATCAAATACCACATAACATAAGCTCTTCCCAACCACTGCTTCCTCTCTCTTTTTCTTTTTCCTCTACCTCCTATTTTTATAAGTGATCAAGTTGTTGCTCCAGAGTCAATTCCAGGTCATCTTTCATTTGCTCAAAATATATCCTTATTGGCAAGCTATTTTCCCATTATTCAGGAACACACATATTGTTTTACTTACAGCTGTGTGTTGTATTTTATGTTCTCATATAAATGTTATGCCTGGATTATCATAACTAGAGCAAACTGGTTTTAGGGTTTCTTGGTTGTTATTTTTAGGTTCCCCCTCCCACCCTAAACAGGAGAGAAATATTATTATATCTTTTCTTTGGTATCTTTCCTAGTTCTTAAAGTGACTCAACTTTTCACATTTCTCTCTAGTAACGTAGATTTCCCCTTTGCTGTGTGAGTTTCCCCAGTTTGGGGAATGATAATAGCTGAGGTTTGGGAAGGATCAAGGGGTAAGAAGCATTGCTTCCATGCCATGAGGGGCAGGAAGGAAGACAAGGTAGGGACAGATTCCAGAAATTCATTACCTGCTGTGTAAATAGAGTAGTGTTTCTTATCTGTTTTAAACTGCTAGTGGTTTCAAGCAGTGTCCCTGTTCTAGTGTTGCAGGATCTGGCAAAATCTGTTGAGTTCTGCATTCACTTATTATTTTCTTGATTTTGGGAGCTGATCAAATAGACACTCATATTTACATATTGAGGGCTCAGTGAGGGAAAACACCTAAGTCCCATTGGCTTCAGCATGTTCTTAAATATTTACTGAAGCGATTAGCTTACTTGAGGTCTTCATGTAAAAGAATGCATTTGCAGCAACAAATATGTATTGTTATTGTTAATCTTATCACTGTATTTCATGCCTGTGCATGCTTATAGAGACACACAGCATGCAGAAGAGATGGATTTTCTTCTGCACAGATGACAAAAGACAAAACAGAATTTCCCCCTTATTTTTAGGGGTGAGGAAGACAGCGGAAGAACACTGGAGGAAGGTGTGTTGCTGAATTTTCTGCAGCCTTACGGTTTTTGGGGTTTTTTTGGTACGGGCTTATAATGCAGAAAGGCATGGTTCTGCCCCCCCCCATGAGAATAAGACCACATGCACATCTTAAGCTACTCAGTTTATTAATACCCTGTGCTTGTTAATTTGTGAATGACTTGAAGGCACTCAGAGCATTAAAGGAAGTCTTCTCCTGGAGGTTTTTAAAAGAGACTCTCCTGAATTTTTTTGAAGTTGAGATATTCATAGTTTGCATGGGCTTGTTTCTTCTGAGTAAATGTGTGCTAAATGTTAATGCTTGCATTATAACTAGGTGTCTTATAGTAGGTATGATGTTTAACCCATGCCCAAGATCCAAGAACGGAGATGATACGTGAACATTTGGGCCACATTAGGTGAATTGTTCAAAAAATTCTGATCTCTTTCATTATTTTGACCTCTGAAAAGAAATCCCCTATAGGAAAAATGTTTAATCATTAAAGCAAACAGACAAACAAACAAACCTTTTATCGTTGTTGGTGGGAAAAATATGCCTTACACTTTACAAGACTCACAAGGAACAGCAGGCATGCTTCTGGTTGCGAGTAATATTCTGGTTATTTGATGTTTTCAGGAGGAGAGAAAAGAGCTTGTAGCTGAATGGTTTCTCTGGCAGCTTCCTCACTTGAACTTCAGGATGAATGTCAAGCGAAATGCCAGAGTGAGTGACGCTGACTGGGACATGTTTGTGTGACCCTTCCCTTCCCCAGACTAATTTAGTTATGCCCTGCTCCACAATAGTTCACAAGTTGTTCTTGAAACAGTAGGGGATCCCAGAGAGACAAGCTTTGCTCTCTGCCCACCTTGCCCTATTCACCTTCCACATCGCCCCGGGAACATTTACTGCCGTGCCAATTACAGCCCTGATCAGGGCTGTCTTCAGTGGATGTTGATATCCGAACAAACAAACCAAGAGTCTGGTCTTGATTGCTGATGTCTTTACAATTTGGTTTCCTGTGGCGTGTTTGTACAGATGTAATGGTTGGTATTCCCCTGCTTTTAAATAATCACGACCATATTGGGGGGCGGGAGGACAGCACTAATTTGCCGGGAGTTCGCAGGAGGAGCCCCCACCCAGCTCCTGTGGCTTAGCTTCTGTTCAAGCCTTGCTGCCTAACCCACTGCTTGGTGTGGTGACTTCTATTTCCATCTGTCCCCCTTCAGAAAGGGCTTGTGATCGTTCACTCCTTTCAGCCCAGGAGAACTGTCATTATAGCAACTTTCGCATGTAATCACATCTTGTCTGCAGATTGAGCCAACGCTGAACAAGACGCAGAAAACACCTCCAAGGGCAAGGGCAGTGTGGAGAGAGTGAATAAATGACCATTGTCTCAGAAGATCCTTTGTACAGGAGGCTACATGTCCTGGATATCTCTCATTTCCTGTAGCCAAAGAAATGTTCTTTTTTGCTTCTTTATATCCTGCTGTTGACTTGCTGCTGTATTTGTCCGGAGCTGGTGTAGCACAGCTCAGCCATTGCCCTCCTCTGAGCCGCACCGGAGGAGCAGTGAAGAAGCAGCTCCTAGTCAAAGGGGCTGGCAGGACAGATTTGTGCTCTTTTCTCACCCTGCTGTGAACTTGGTCACAGCCAGTGATTTGGGTCGTGCCTTGATTCCTGCTAGACCAAGCCACTTGAGCTATGTAAAGCTTTACATAGTTGCTTTACGGTCAAATGATGCCGGGAGTTCCTCTATCACTCCATCCTTGCCGCCCCAGGCAATGCCCTCACTCTTATTTCAAGCTCTTTCCCCCTACACGTGTTTGACGTGTTTGGGAGTGGAGCTGTGAGTGTTTAAATCCTTCGACATTACGTGGCCAGCAGGAATGGAGGAGCATTCTGCTCCAAGCAGAGCTCCCCCTCAGACTACTTGCAGTCGTATCCAAATGGCAGTGGGGGGAAAAAAAAAAAAAAAAAGGCTAATTGTATGCTCTCTAATTTTCTCTATTAGGAAGATCAAAAGAATTGCTGCCTTTACTGGCAAATCTCAAGGATGAATTGTGGCAGCCAGACCAGTACTGGTCTGTGTTGAACTGTAGTCACCCAGAATAAATCAGCACTAATTGCAGTCTAGGGCTGTGATTCCAGAGGGGCTGCTTAAGCCCCACGCAGTGACCCCGACTGCCTGGCTGGTAAAGCCAGTGGCAAAATTCCCAGGGATCTCAGGAGGCATAGGACTGAGGCTGCACCCTTGCCTGCTTTAAAGCCAAATATCTTGTTACCTCTCTGAGGAAACAGGATGGATACAGTGATGTGGTGAGCGCTGTGATCCCACTTTTGGCGGTCCGCAGCTGCCCCCGTGTTATGGTATCTGGAGGAAGGGTGATACCTTGGCTTTCTGGCTACAGGAGACCTGCACAAAGTTGCTCTGGTGGCCTTGGAGAAGGTGTGTGGCTGCCAGTTCAGGTTCTCATTCTTTCCCAGCTTCACCCATGGCAAGGTCTGCCACCCACCATGACAGGGGTCATCTTCTGCCCTGCAGTTGGCTGTGGCATCAGCCAGAGTGGTCATTTCCTCCATGGCCAAGTTCTTGTGTTGCTCTCACTCAAGATGATTCCTCCTCTTCTTCTGTGCCTCCCTCCAGAAGTGGTGGGTGCTGCCATATGGGTGAGTGGATTAGCCACCTTCAACAGAGGAATGTAGAAGAATCAGCAAAAAATGGTGTCCACAACACAAAAAGGTTTCTATTATACCAAATTTTATTAATTTCATTCTCACTGAAACTATCTTTGAAACTAATGTAGCTTTAAATATAACTGAAATATATATATATGAATTTGGGATTTTCCTTATAAAGGACAGGCAGGAAAAGGAATTCAAGTCAGTTTAAAAGCCTGAAGACTCGAGTGTCGGACACTTTGAAGAAAGATTCTTTACTGCTATAAATGCCTCAGTTTTCCTTCAGAAAAATGAGGCTAAGATTGGGAAAAATGTTGGAGCAAAGGCACAGACGTGGTCTGCAGGAAAGCAAAGGGGATGGGCCACCTTCCTGCCCCTTGCTCACGGGGAAATGCTGACAAGAACTGTGCGCACGAGTTGAACCAAAACAGCTGTGGTGGGTACAAGATCTGAGCCACGGGAGGTGGTGAGGACCTGACAGAGCAAGGCCAACTGCTCCTTCTCCTGCTTGCCTCACACCCATCCCACCAGACTCTGGAGAAAAGGTGTCCCCGTGCACTAAGATAAGCGGCTGGAAAGCTGAGCGAGGTGGGTGCCTGGGTGGGGGGCAGCAGGGCTGGGCTGGAAGTGGGTGCTCCCCACCAGGAGCTGTAAGGAGGGTGGCCAGGGCTGTGCTGCCTCTTCCTAAGACCTGTGCAAGGACCAGGCGATGCCTCCTGTGCCACAGGGCCAAGCTTTGCCCTTGCAAGCCGAAGGCTGGGCAGTGGGTGCCTTTTGCTCTGTTATTAAGAGAAATTAAAAGCAACCTTCGGTGGTGCTGAGAAGCTGACATCAGTCACTCCCGCACTTGACCCCTTTAGAGCAATTTATAAACACTGGCTAATTAATCCTCCCCGCAGGGCTGGGGGAGGGAGCGGGCAGGGATTGCCCCTCCTCTCTCCCATCTCCATTTTGTAAGAGGAGATGGGAAGCAGGATGCTGCACCTACCTTCCAGGTGACAGCAGCCAGGAGTGGGACCCGGCTGTGTCCATGTAATACCATGGGAGATGGCATGGCATGGCATGGCATGGCATGGGGAAACACATCCAAGCAGGGTATAGGTGAGGGCTGCAGCCTTGGCTCAGGAGAGAGATTTATAAGCAGCACACCACGACGCTGTGCTTTTTATAAATGATCGGAAATGTCTTGAAGCCAGATGCTCAGCTGGTGTAAATCAGTGGAGCTCTGCAGATTTATACCAGCTGGAGAGCTGGCCCTTGTGCCCCAGTGGGAAGGGGATGGGGGAAAGGGAGAGAGACTGTTTCTGGTAACCTCTCCACCAACCTTCCTTCTGGGTAAATATCTCCATATGTTAACACATGCTAATTAAAACCAAAAGCACAGAGGAGCTCTCAGGATGCTGTGTGTAACAGGAGCACCCCAGGATCCTGCACTGCTGTAATCTTTCTCCTCCCCTTGGATCTCACCTTTTATTTGGTGTTGCACCTCCCTGACTGATATTTAACCTTGCTCCTGGTGCTCTTTGTTGGAGTTTTGCCATGCATCCAATATTGGTCTGATGGGTGTAGGACTGGTGTCTACAAACACCTGGGGGCAACCTCAGGTGTTTCTCTGGTCAAGGGGGAAAATATGTTTTATTGCAGCATGCCTTGCAGTCGTGTAAATAACTGTCCTCATCAATCAGGAACTTTATTGGGAAGGGACTCTGGAAATACCTCTTCATTTTTGGCCTCCAGGTGATTGCTACCTTCTCAGTGGACTGGGATAGCTCTGTGTGTGATTGTTTCTGGCAGACAAAGGCATTATGCTTAAAAAAACCCCAAACATGAATACCTGTGATGGTCTGTAGATGATAATAAATAAGCACAAGTTTGCCCTTGAGGTGAAGCGGATGTTCAAAATATCTGTTTTACAAGGGCTAGAGTATCTCCAGGGGAGGCTGTGCATTGGAGCTGTTGGGCTCGTATTAAAGAGTGACATTTTCAAAGTGATGGATAGGATTTAGGATTTGATTCCTGTGCTGTCAATAAAGGCGGTTGCATTGTTGTCAAGATGTAGGGATAAATATATTCTATATTCTCAATGCGTCATTTCATAGCCAAAACTTTCTGGGGAAAATTCAAGTGTACATGGCATGTTTCCACAGAGACCCTAGCACTTCAGAAAGGAGTCCATGCATTGATTAGCAAGTCACTGATGTGCTCTCCTTAATTCAAAAGCCTAAGGATTTATTATTTTTTTTTAAAGTTGTCATTATTTGCATTTCATAGAGCTGGCTTATGTGTTTGTATTAGAAATAGACCCAAGAGAATTGCAGCACATTACAACGGCAGTGTAACAGAGGTACATGCGTTCAAATACAACAAACAGCCTCTCTTTATTTCTCAGTAAGAGTGTGTTCCTGCTGTCTTTAAGTCAGTGGCAAAAATCCTGTTGACTTCTTGTGAGTCAGAAGTGGGTACAAAATATTTTTTCTCTACCCCCTCAAGTCAGCCTAATATTTTTGCAGTAGTAAAAAGGCGGTATATGCAATAAAATAGGGGTGAGTTGTAAAGCACCAGTCTAGCATTTGGGCTGTACGCAAAAAGAATGTACTGTAGTTACTCTAAAGAATGGGAACAAGGAAGGCCCTGTATATACCTCAACTTGCCTGGAAACGCCCAAAAGATGGTACTACTGTCTGTCCAGGCTGTGTGAAAGATCCCATTTTAACTTCTATAAGTTTTTTTCATCAGTTTTCTCAGCCTTCACGTTACTAAAGTATTTGGTTTGGATATGTTTATGGAGATTGCTGTCTATTACTCCAGGTCTGGGTTTTGTCTCAAGTGACACGGTGAGCAAATTAGCACTGAAGCCAAATTTGTTTTGTTGTGATGGTTCTGCAGCAAGTACAGCTTTTGTAAACAGATGCTGCAAGAGAGGTAGGGTTTTTGCATCACTCCAGATCTCTTGAGAACTAAAGCGTTCGGGTAAATAGCTAGTTGAGAGACAAAAGAAATACTGTTAACTGAGAAGTACTCTCGGACTGTCTCTTCTTAGAAATTCATTACTTATAATCTCTAGGCCTTTTCTAGAATATTTGGCTGAATGTACACCACAGTAATTCCTTTTCTTTATGTTTAGTTGAAACAAATTTAATTCACACCATGTGTAACTCAAGTGGCTAACAAATACTGCACAACCAACTTTTGAATTTTTATATTCATAGACAAGTGTCAGCCAAATTTTCAAAATAGATTTTGTTTGTTCATTTTTAATGCTCTTATTCCAGCATTTCTGTAGTGTATGTTTCATTTTTGAAAATACTATGAGCCTAGCCTACAGCCCTGGCAAACCCCTTAGTATTATGTGGCTCTTCCAGGAGCTGAAGGACCTGCTGAAGATGTAAGCTGGCTGGAGCTTCCTTTCCCTACTGCATGAGTAGCATAGCTCCATTTCTTCTGTCTTGCTAATGTTTCTTCTGTTGCCAAAGGGCTGGCCAATCTCTTTCTTTGCCTGTTGGCAGGTGTTTAGTAATACTGATGTTCATTTTCAAATCCCTCTGAAATAATATAATGTTCTATGAATGTTGTATCCTTCTAAAAGGTGCATGTGAACTGTTTTCGGCTGGGAAATGGCAGCAGTATATGCAGTGGATGCTTAACTTTTTCGGCCTGTTGTATATAGCCTCTCTCCTGTTGTCTACTGGATGGTTCAGTAGCACGCACATATTACATCTCTGGGTTGGTGAAAGCCTCACAGAAGTGTATTTCACTCTACAGCATCTCACTTTGCCACGGGTGTTAATTTTTCCTATCATAATTTTTTGCTGAGGTGGGTCATGAGGCTGTGGAGCAGCCCTCTGCCAGGAATCAGTGAAATCTGCGGGTGTATTATTCCACACCCCAACTGTACCTTTTCCACCCTGGTCTTGATGAACGGCACATGGAGCAGCATCGCTGCAAGGTGGGTTGGGGTCCGACGGTAGGCAGACAGCACTTTGGTATGAATTCTGTCCAGTTTTGTTGGCCTCATATTTCTGGAGGTGAAGGAGCCTACCTTGACGATCTGGCTGAAACACGTGTTACTGGTTTTTAGCTGTAGTTGCTCTGAAGGCCTGGAGAGCGTTGATATTGGCAAAGGGGAAGAGTTCACATCACAGTCACTGTCAGGCTCTACAAGTCTAAGCACCTAGGAATTAAAAGCACACCTACAGCCACAATGGAAGTCGTGCTGAAGCCAAAACAGTCATGGGTACTGTGCAGCTCGGGGTGGCACTGACTGCACTATCCACATATCTCACTGCGATCTCTGATACAGGGGAAGAAACTGCCACCAGACTGTGTGCTCTGTATTACTACAAGGTGTCATGCTTGCAAGAGATAAGCAATCTCTGAGATGCACCTTGAGCAGTGCATCTTGGTTAGACCTCATGTTAGCATCAGTACTGCATCAATGGTGAGATACTGATGACCAGACATATGGGTTATTTCCATACCATGTCTCTCCAGGCTGTGTGAAAGATCCTGTTTTGGTATCCTACCCACGCCTGATCACTTCAGCAGGCACAGTGCTGGCACCAGTGATGAAGAAGGGGGATTATTTGAAGCAAATCACCTAAACTTAATCTATGGCCGAAATCTTACGGTGTTGAGCTGTGGCTGAAGGAAATAGGCAACAAACACTGCTCTAGTGTTCGCCAGTAAAATTTTGGTGGACAAGTGGTAATGGACTTAACTCTAGACTTGCATCTTAAGCCTATTGCTGTGCAGATAAAAGCAGCCCTTTCAAGCTGTTCCATTGGGTTTTAAAAGCAAAACTGAGAAGGCTTCACTGGGGAACTTGATCTCTTGTAGTGTTTATTCTCACCAACCAAGAGCAGCAATTAATATCTCTTTCAGATGGTGAGAATCTCTTTCAGATGGTGAGAATAAACAGTCTTGTAGACATGCAGAGGAAATGGAAATGACATATGAATTTTAATTAACCTACTTTCCTGCTTTTCCTCGGCTTTGCTACATAGTGCCAAAATACAGCGATATGGATCCTTCAGTTACGGACCCTGGCATCTTCCTGGCCTGCTGGCTTTAGTCGGAAGAAGGTGAGTTTCACGTGTGTACCTGAGATCCATGTGTCTCTTTGGGTTGATTACCAAAAAAAAAGGTGCCTGAGCCCTTGGCGCTTTTGCTCTATTGAGATACATCTTTGTGTTACTCTCCTAACAAGCTGAAGATATCCCTGTTTTTAAACACAACCATATGATTGAGAAATTTCTAAATGATATCATTTATTGTGATACCTCTGACCATTGCTCTCATTACAGTCTCAAGCAGTGCTTGGTCTTCCCTGGATGCTTCGTGTGCATTGAAATAAAACAGTATGGTAGAAAAATCTGATGTCATCTGCAGCTGCCGCACTGTATTTCAAAGGAGAAGGCATTAACCCTTTCTAGCAAAATCTCTCCTGTGAAGGACAAATATCTTCTTGTCTGAAGAGCATACTTAGCCTAATTATTTACATCTGTACCTGCTTGCCAGTCCTAGTTCTCACTGGCACTGCTGCACGGAAGTCGTAGAAGTTGTAATTCTCACTGCTGGCAGCAGATAATTTTGACCCTTTCTTGGACTATGCTTTATTTTATCAACTTCATGTCCTTCAACATCTGGTACCATAAAAGTGTTCAGCCACAGAGATGGGGTTTCTATAAATATATTTCTCCCGTAAGGAGATTGACAGCATTCAAGTCGCAAAGTGTTTCGGAGCTGTGCGGGAGGAGGGAGGAACAAGGTGAGGGGGGAGGCAAGGTGTCTTATTTCCCCTCTCACCTCCTTCATCTCAAGTCCTGATGTCCTCCAGGATGTGTTTTTAGTGTTAATGGCAAAGGTGCTCCAAAGCGGCGGTAAATGTGGGCTCCAGATGTGCTAATTCAGCCTGGGCCAGGCAGGGGGATGCATGTATTATCTCACTCACCAGGGCGTAGCTCTGACAGCTTCAGTTTAGGCTAAATCTCTGCTCCTGTATTTCTGCCCTCACCCCCACAGAATGATAGAATGATAGAATGGTTTGAATTGGAAGGCACCTTAAAGATCATCTAGTTCCAACCCCCCTGCCATGGGCAGGGACACCTTCCACTAGACCAGGTTGCTCAAAGCCCCATCCAGCCTGGCCTTGAACACCTCCAGGGATGGGACAGCCACAACTTCCCTGGGCAACCTGTTCCAGTGTCTCACCACCCTTACAGTAAAGAATTTCTTCCTGATATCTAAGTCTACCCTCTTTCTGTTTAAAACCATTACCCCTCATCCTATCACTACACTCCCTGAAAAGGAGTCCCTCTCCACCTTTTCTGTAGGCCTCCTTTAGGTACTGGAAGGCTCCTATGAGGTCTTCATCCACTGGTCCCGGCTGGGCATCAGCCCGGCCCCTGGCACTGTGGCACAGGCACAGCTGGCCCCTTGCAGCGATAAGCTAGTGGAGCATCAGTGGGTTTTGCAATGGCCCATCTGCCCCCTGAACACTCCCAGCAGCCTCGCACCAGATGTGACCACTGCTGCTGCAAGGGGAAGAGGTCGGGGGAGCTGTAAAATAAAACAGCGCCCTGGTGTAGGCAGCCATTCAACAATGATGGGTCCTGCCTTTAACCTGCTTTCAAAGTTGTGTAAATCAAAGAAAGAAATTGCTATCCCTTTCCATATACCCCTTACCATGTAGACAAATGGCCTCATGGGTGACTAGAGGTACCAAAAATGTCATTGTGTGAAAGGTGTAGGTATACAGAACATGTATCACTGTCATAAAACATGAGGAGGTTGCCCTTTCTTTTGTTCCTCAAAATACAGCCCCTGCCATCTGCAGCATGTGCTACTGTACTATTGATTTACTGCTTGATTATAATGACATTTCATAACACAAGTGTTATTAAAGACTTGTTAATCTTGCTTAAGGATCATATTCCTCAAAATGTTTGAGCAAAATGCTTTGCGTTTATCTTTAAGTACATTTTTAAATAAACTCAAATGACTTGCTCTATCAAGGTTTTAATTACCAGTTGCTCTCCTTTAGTGCAGGGCCGGTGGCTTCTTTCTTACGGGATTTCTGAAGTTTTACTAAAGCCCTACTATGCCTCCAGTATTTCTCCCTCACCCCTTTTCTGTCTCTCAATCCCAATGCAAAAAGGACAAATGCTTTCTGAAGTATGCCTGTCTCAAAGCTAAGTGGATTTTGCTGAAGTTTGTAAGGCAGCTATTCTATGGCGGATTAACAGCCGTCCTTGCCAATTAGCACAGAAAATATTTTTCAGCACATGGGACACTGAGGAGTGAGCACTGTGTGTCCCTGGGCATGTGGTCCTTGTTATTAAACATCTACGTTGTGCCAGTGTCTAGAGGTGGCAAGAAGCTTAGAGTCCTGTTGTCCAGGGGACTTTGCAAACACAGAGAACATCCCCAGACCAGAACAGGCATTACATGGTATCTTCAGTTGTTTGTACAACAGCAATATCTTCAACAGCATTATCTACTTGATTTTTTTGTGTTGTTGTTATTTACTTGACATGTATTAGGGGGTTGTTTTTAAATGACAATATACTTGAACATACTTCACGCGAGTATGCAATCATTTCTGCTATTATAACCTGTTATCTGCCTATGTGCAGAAGGAGGTGCTGAACCCAGGTTTCCTACCTGTTGTGCCCTTAACAGCTGTGTCTTAACAGCCTTACTCAAAACTTTTTAATCTGAATAGAAAGACTCCAACAACCTATTACCTTAGGGTTCCCACGAAATCCTTGCACTGAGGCCTTGAGTCTAATCTTTGCAGTTTAATTTAGTTCAAAATCTGATTTCAGCTCAACAAGTGTAAACAGCCTTGTAGTTCACCTTTTCTGTTAAATCTAGTCTTATGTTTAGCTTAAGTTTACAGTGGTCCAGCCACAGAGCGCGTATCCTTTAACTTGGACTTTGCCATTTTTAAGAGCCATAGAAAATTGAATTAGAAATTCTAAAAGCGTCTAAAGCCCTGCTTCCCCTTGGAATGTTTGAAATAGGCTTTCTGTCTTTCTTGCAATGTTCACATAGTCTTTTCACACTGGGATTGCATACTTCTTACAGCATGTTAGGAAATGTTAAGAAAAAGTAGTTAATGAAAGGCATCCAGGCATCTTTTATTTTTGCATGGCTCTCTATTTCTTATGATGGTTGATGAGAAAGTGATTGTTTTTTTTTTTTAGAGTCCTCAGGCAGCTTGTGTGTCTGTTTTCCCCTGGAGAGGTGAACGTCGGTGGAAGAAGGAAAAGGCACCTTATGTCTACAAGGTGAGAGCCTGCATGCCAGCCACTGCTGCAGAGCAGCCAGTGTGCTCCAAGTTCACACCTTTGTGTGGAAAATTCACAAGCTGCTTTGTGATACCTTGTTTATTTCTGTCCATAACCCAACTGTGGTTTTTTAAAAATTATTTCTTGTTTTAGTTGCAGTGGTGTGAAAATGCATGTTGATTTTTGGTCAAAGTGGGGAAGAACTGGTTCTGTTAAACCAGAACAAGCCAACTGGCTGTACGTACGCAGGACCGCATACAATCTGATGTCGGAACAAGTTGGCTTAGTTAGGCTGGAGTAGCTTTAAGAACATTAAAGCTGCATTAAACCCGCCATGGGCAAGATGGGTTTTGTAAAAGGTGTGGTGATTCTCCTTGCACTGTGCCTAGCAGTGCCCTGTCAGTGGCTTTCATTGACTTACAGCAAAATGGCTCGATTAAACCAGGACCAGTTGCAAATAGAAAAGGCCTGGGAAAGATGGGAACCACAAGGACAGAAGCCAGTGGTGGGTATCAGAGAACCTCCAGGTGCGGGCAGCGTTGACTCACATCGCTATGTTTTATTAGTACTCTAACTTGCCATTCATTTAGCAGGGCAGTCAGAATAATCACAGGTGGTTTTTACTGCTTCTGGGCAGCAGAGGTATGAACATCTGTCATATTTTAGCTAGGGAATTCCTCCTGTTAGATTGCCACTGGTGGAAACTTCCCGATGAGTGAATTCCCCCCTTTGCATGATGGATCTCCAGGGCCTGGAAACCAAACAGTCTCTTTTCTCTAAGTTTTTTCTCTCTCACAGTGCCAACATTGAAATGTTTTTTTTCCCACCACAGGGTGTTTTTTGATGTTGTTGTTGATGATTGTTTTCATTTTTGGTGTTTTCTTTTATGGCTTTGAGTCAGCTGTCTTAAAAGAGGAAGGTTTAACCAGCTGGTTCTGGGAACAATCAGCATCTAAGAGGAATGGCTGGTTTGCACATCATTCCAGGCCTGGTTAAAATAAACACCACCATCGTCCTTAGAAAATAAGATGCACCAGATGTAAAATAACCTCCAGCTCTGTGAAGAGAGGATGAAATTTATGCAGCACTTGAGAGAGATCTAGGGATTATCAGAGCGGTGTTATAAAATGAAATTCTAGTTTCAGTTACTTCTCATGCCTTATCTTGAAAGGGGAAGGGTGGAGAAAAAAAACCCAGCTAAGAACCCAAGGGAAAACAGAACCCTGTAATTGCAGGCTCCTCATCAGAGGAGTTTTCTTTCTTTTTTTTTTTTAATAACTTTTTCCCCGATATGTTGACTCTGTAGGTGTGGTATACAAATCACCCCTTCGACAGGGAACATTCTCTCAGCTGGCCATGAATTGCCATACAGAAGAAACCGTAATTAGAGGGAGCCATCAGAAAGACCTGCACAGCTCCTTTCTGTGGGCGAAGGGGCAGGAATGCTGCGCTTTCAGCTG
This sequence comes from Limosa lapponica baueri, assembly GCA_002844005.1. NCBI lineage: Eukaryota > Metazoa > Chordata > Aves > Charadriiformes > Scolopacidae > Limosa > Limosa lapponica. The sequence continues at coordinate 59,826 of KZ506492.1, forward strand.
GCATTGTTCCCCTCCCCATTCAGCTGGAGTGGTGGCAGACTGTTAAAATTTCCCCCAGTCCCCAGCCTGCTGGTGCTGCTCATTCCTGCTCTATGTTGGGATGGAGTTTTGTTTCTCCTTTCTTACTTCTCTCCCTTTTTTTTAATTTTTTTTTTTTTAAGGTCAACATATCTCCCAGAGCCTCATGTGAAACTGCGGGCTTGTGCGTTCCTTGCCTTCCTTCCTTTCCTTTCCTTCTTTTCCTTCCTTTCTTTCTTTAACAAACTTTAACCCTTCTTTTTACCCTCTCTCTTTCCTTCCATGTAGCCTTTACCCTGCTTGTGTGAGCAGCTGACAAAGAGAATAAGTAATTTCTTAGCCTTTCAGTGTTGAACTGCTTCTGGTTTTGTGAGTGGCCTTTGCACCTGTTGTGATAAGCAGAGCTCCCTTCACAGCAGCACTGAAAGGGTGGCAATCCCCCCTTTTTTTTTTTCCTCTTTAAACTTACCCTTTCTTTCAGTGAATACCAATAATTAAGGAAAAGGCTTGAGTCTGCAGCGGATTCTTTAGCCTGACAAAACCTAGTATTTATATAGATTAAAATGAACAGGGAGACCGAGGTACCTTTCTCATGGGCTTGGTGAGAACCGTCTGGAGCAGGCTTGTTGTGTGAACAAAACAGGATGGCCAGTTCATTTAACTAAATTTGGCTTTACCCCACCCAGTCTTGTCTGTCCTGTTTATACCTCTAAACCCTGTTCTCCTTGTGTGAACTTGCCTCATCATGTGCGACAAAGCATAAAAAATAATGTGCGCCGTCGAGAAAAAGATAAATCAACGCTATTTAGCATTTTTTTTTTAAGTGTTCAATTTGATGTGCTTTTTAATATGTCCCTTCTCTCTTCAATTTGTGAAATACCTGTAGCCGTGGAGCTTTATTTGCTGAGGTTTGGTCTGCTGGGGGCTGCATTCACGCACTTCAGTGGGAGGGCTTCCCCCTTCACCTGTGGTCCGTGTGCCAGCTCCAAGCCAAGGGGACCCTTAGCACTTGTGGAAGGGTGACGAGTACCTTCAGTGACCGACCCTCAAGTGCAGGTCTGAAAAGGGGCACCGTGGACCAAAAGAGGAGAGTGGAAAGGCTACCCAGCTGCTCACACAATGCAAGAGAAGGCCTTGGCTGCTGTTCAAAGCCGCTCTGAGTGAGTGTTTCAATTTAATTCTAAATTAAAAGCAGCCAGTGTTGTATAGCACAGGGAAAAGATTATGTATTAATGCTTTTTCCCCCTGACATAATCCTAATGATCGCACTAAAATAAATAAAAGTTAAGCCTTCTTCCTCTCTTTCCCCCGTTGCTATATTATACTGTGGCAAGCAGCCAGATTTTCATAGGTGAAAAGAAGACGGGAGAGTTCCCAAAACTGCAAGGCTGAGAGGGGAACCGTGCACTGCGGAGCTCTGCTTTGACCTTCTCCCTCCTCTTTTGCCATTGCTGTGCTTTGCTTCAGGCCCCCGTTGACCAATAAGTAAGAGAAGAAGCCCTTTAGCAAAGAAGTTTGAGTAAGATTGAAGTTGCCAACAGAAGGAAGTGGAGGGCCATGAGGTGGTGACTTACTAACACGTGTGTGCGGTGAAATGTTTCCTCCAGAAACCCTGGTGTTTGCTTCTGCGGGAGCAGGTGAGTGACACTGCCCCGAGCTCTCGCTGGAAAATGTCTGTCTTCTCAAGAGCCGGTGGTGATAAATGACACCTCTCGGGATGGTATGTGGCCACGTTTCAGCGGGCCAGGGGGAATTGCCCTCTTTGACGGAGGCGTAATGAGATCTGGGTGCAGCAGGCTGTGGAGCTGGACCTGGCCCCTGCTAGGCTGGTGGGAGGGCAGGCAGCCCTCGGTGTGCCCTGCTAAAGGGGGTGACGGGACGTGCCACCTCAGCTCTCGCTCAGCCCAAGAAGTACCCGAAAAGCAGTGAAAACACCCATGTGCTGCAAATTCCCGCTCCAGGTGAGATGTAATTTATGACATGGAAGTTGGGAGAAGCAAAGTCAGAGACCAGGTACCACAGTGTTGTTTAGCACTTGCCAAGTGCTTGACTGTACTTTCTTGGTGTGTGCCTACAGTATCCCAAATTCCCACAACTCCCATCCAACATGCCAAGCCCATCTTCTGATTGCCAGGTAGGAATGGGTCAGCACGAGGGACCTGCCCAGGCTGGGAGGTCCCTGCTGACAGGGCAGAGTGCTTGCTGGTGTGCCCCGTGCCTGGGACAAGGGATGCTCCTCTCTGCTCTGGCAACCCCAGCAGTGCTTCTGGTGGGGGGCTCCTCAGCTGCTGTGGAGCTGGGACACCTGGATGTCAATGCACAGGTTAAGAGGATCCGAACAAGCAGGGAAATGGGAAACATAACGTTTAAGCTGGTGCTTGGGTTGTGTCCCTCCTGCTCCTCTTGTGGAGTTATACACATAGGGAGAAGAATTTAACTTTGGTGACTATTTCACAAAGCTCTGTTTTCCCCACTCTTCCCCCTTTTCTGATTTGATGTGGCAGGGCTCGACATTGTGTCCTTGTCCATCTGTGCCTGCCCTGCCTTTTCCTCGGGATACAGGAGATCTGGTTGAATTATTTTAACTGCCAAATGCTTTGTTCAAATAGTAGCTGTGGTGGAAATACCTTGGAAGGGAAGCCCTCCTTGTGTCCCTCTGCCAGACCCAGCCTTTCCCAGGCACCCAGATCCTGTCCCAAACCGCAGCCCCATATAGCTCCCTTCCTGCAAGTCTGAGCACCTCCCTGCAGCCTCCCAACCTGGCTGGCTGTATTCTTCTGGAATATATTGAAATACAGATCATGCCGGGAAATCACATAGGAAGGTTATGGCAGAAAGAGAAAATTATATTTCCTAGCTCCTGATACTACCCTGTAAGTCACAAGCTTTCACTCTTTTAAATGTACATCAATAGTTAATCTTCATTAATTGCTCATGCATTTTCTGCCTACTGGTCAAGCAGAAATACATGGAGACACGAGCTTAGAAACATTTTCTTTGGGAGAAACTGCCCGCCAGGCCAAAGTCCTGCAAAGAAAACCACGTACACAGCCATGTTTGGCTGAATGGATAGGAAAGGGGTGCCCAAGCGTGCAGCTCTCTTCGGAGGATCCAGGCCTTAAAATAGAAAATTTATCCTAGAAAACTTAATGAGGATTCATAAAACCTGGGTATATAATTAGAAAATGTAGTGAACTTGCCTTCAGCTTGAAACAAGGAGATAACATATAAAACCCAGAATATTTCTGCAGCATGTCCTAGAATGAGAAAGCCAGGGCCAAAATGATACAAAAGAGGAAAAACGCTTGTGTAGCAGATGAGGCTATTCTTGGCAGGTCTGCGGATTGGCGGCTCTGCTTTCTGTCACACAGGACTATCTGTGATGTGCATTTGATTAAAGCTCAGCGAGCATTTACACGCAGAGTCCTACGAGCGTATTTCTGAGGCTGCTGGGCCTTGATCGCTGTCAAGTGAAACACTCTGCAGAATCAGGGCAACCAAGACCCTGAATTCTTGGGGCAGCCTGCAAAGAGACCTGCCCATGGTGGCATAGTGAAGGGTGGGAAGATGACCTCTTAGGTTGAGAAGGGAAAGATGGCAGACGCTAATTCTGACAACAGAGGCATGGACACACGCAAACAGATTTAGTTTGATGGTGGGGGGGGTGGGGAGGAGGGAATAAACTCTGTCCCTTCCTTCCTGCCCACCTTATCTTTAATTTAAGGCTGATGGATTGATTACCATTTGTTATGGTAAGTCCATATGTGTACAGATCCAACGGCAGGATTAGGTTCCTCCTCCTTTGTTATTCGAAGTCAATCGCAGTTCATTAAATCTCCCTCATCAGTTCCACCACCTGCTCCTCTTCCTTCCCTGACCCGAAGTCGCATGCCCATTTACCCTCTTCCCTTTGTTTTCTGTTTGTTTCTCTTTTAATTACATCTCTTGATCTTTTCCCCATCAATTATTTTGAGGAGAGAATTGGTCAGGAAACATCAATGCAAATGAAATTGTGGTTATGAATAGAAACAAAGAAATCTTCAAGGGATCTTTGTTTTTCATTTTCTGAACAGCTCTGGACTTGTGCTTGAGATCCCAGCGTACCCTTTTCCCAGGGTGCGAAGCAGGGAGGCCACAGCACGGGAACAGGGTCCATCCTTCTTTACTCACCCCTGCAAATCTTCAATGAAGGAATTAACAGGCTCCTTCAGGGCTTGGTGGAAGTTTTCAGCTTCTTCTCTCATCCTGACAAGTCTCACACTTGGCAATGTCAGACCGTGGAGGTATGCAGGTGGAAAACCCAGGACCAGCCTCAAATTCAACATAGATGAAGACCCAGTTTTTCCTTTGGCTTTGTGTGCACAGCTGGGCAGCTGGATAGCAGGACAGGGCTGTCTGCAGGATAGTCTTTGCCTCCGGTTGTGGCTGAGTGAAATAGCTAGATGGATTTAATCAACAGGGTTTATGATTAATAGGTATTGCAGTCTCTTCTCAGGACCCTAGCCAAGATGAAGGCAGTGGTGGGTTGGCAACGTGCCGAGATGGGCTCAACAACCCCACCGCAGGTTGCACTGCAATGGGTTAGCGATGGGCCCAGGGGATGGGAGTAGCCAGGAACAGCTGAAGGAAGGAGTGGTAACACATTAAAAGCATTTGAGCACTCGTCTGACCAGACTCTTGTACCTCTCTTGGAAAACAATATTTAAAAACACACTGCTTTTTCACTCGGGTGAGGAGAGAAGTCTTGATCTTGCTGCATGGAGCATGCTCCGGTGTGTTGGTGTTGGCGGAGCAGTGCAAAAAGAAAGGCAGGCAGAGGAGAAGGTGTTTTTTCTGCTGTTGGTAGACAAATCTTAGAACAGCTTTTAACTGAGCTCTGAAGTTTAACCAGCTGTTTGGCAGGCCCAGGCTCATCCCTTTATTTTTTTTCCCCCTGGGTCACTAGAAATCCTCTTTCTCACACCCATCTCCTTGCTTTGCAATTGCCTGTGCTGCCTATTTGCAACAGAAAAATACGTGCATGGGAGTTTAGATGTTGTTTAATCCCTAAATGGAAAAATAACCACAGAAACCAGGTGGCAATTTTCAAGTTTTTTGCCCTTTCTCTGGGGTCAAGTTGTAAAGAAATCCGTATGTTCGTGTTCATAGGTGCACGTGGGCAAGTAAACCTTGTGTCTCACTTAACTACCTGCTTCCGCTTCTCTTAAGTGCTGCCCTTGACTTATCGAAGGGCTGTAACATATCCATGTGCTGGGGTCACTGTAGTGTCTTGATCCGTGTGTTTTTCTCATGTTTTTTAGAAGGTTTTTGAAAAGTTCATCCTGCATTGCGGTGCCAACAGAAGAGTTAATGTTAGTTGAGTTATTTCAGATACTAACAGGGCTTAAACTAAGCAGCGTGGAGCATGATCAGGTGACTTTTAAATGGACAAAAGTTCAGTGATTGAGCTAATTTTGGATAAGCAGTCATTGGCCTGGACACTTTAGCTGAATTTTATTCAAACCTCATAAATTTGTGCATGGCTGGGAAGCCAGGAGAGACTCTTTTTTCCAGAGGCCTCGGTGTGTGTTATCTTTCCCCAATGCGTCATGTGGGATCAGCTTTCTCCTGCCATTTCAGTGCTCTTGATTTTGTCCCTGATGGCAACTTGGCAAGCAGTGTGTCAGACCAAGGGCAGCAGGCTTGAAGCCCAAGCGTGTACTCCATCCAGAGAGGAAGGAAGGAGAGGAGGTGCAGGTCTGACAGCCTGTTTCCCCACATTGGCCAAAATATAAAGATGGGCAAGCTAGAAGGTAAAGGTTGACTTGGATTTTTCTAAACAGATCCTGGAACAACAGTTGATAATGGAGGAAGACAGCCCAGCTGTGCTACACTGATGAATCTCAAAAGGAGCAGCCCCTGTCTGGGCTTCGCTGTTGGGGCAGGGCAATACTGCCTTGCTGTACGGCTGGCAGCTCGGGACTGCTGGATCAGACAATTTACAAGTGACTTTTTTGTTCTTTTCCTTTCTGTTTGGGTCTCGAAACAACTTTGTGATCGTTGTCATGAGCGGAGTTTAGATTTAAACTGGACTTGTTTTCAAAGCAGCCCTCTGTGGTGCAACAGTAAATCACTCCAAAGGGTGCAGCAGCTGAAAGGTGATGAGATTAGCCTGCGGTGTGACCTCTGCTGAGCAAACAGGACCGGGAGAGGGTTTTGTACCCCTGCCCGGCCACCAAAGCTCTTCTGCTCTTTGTCTGCTGAAAAGGCTTCACCTCATGCCATGGCTTACGATTTAGCAACACTCAAAATGACTCGTCAAGCAGAGCTCCCCAGAATCCTGGCTGTTCTCCTCCTGCTTGGGCAGTGCTGTGAGTGGGTTTAATGCTTCCCAGTCGCAGATTAGGTGCAACTATGCAATATCCTTGTTTTCATACTAGGCTGATAATTCAGCAGGCTTTAATTTAAAAGGCCTGTTTGTTTCCAGAAGCTCATATTTGGTTCCCTCTTTGCCCAAAGGTGGGAAAGAGGCTTTTTTGGGGGTCCAAGAGGTAGTAAAATAACACGGGAGCGTGCATAAAATGACCGGAAAGTCTCTCTGGCTGTGTTCAGAGCCTTCCTGCATTCCCTGCTGGGGGAAAACCAGAAAAATACCTTCATTCAGCTGCAGAGGCATTGCAAAGTGAAAAGTTTTTATTTAGGATTGGTGTTTTTCACGTGATTCATAGTGGTCCAGATGCCCTTTCTGTTTGCCTGTGCTTTGGTTATGGCTGCAATGGTTTAAAAATCTCTCTCTGAAATTAATCCAAGTCTAAAATTCAGATCCCAAGATCCACTTGTGATTTTCCCCTCTTGCCTGACTGTGTTGGGATATTCTGGGTGAATAGCAATGGGTTTCACCAGGTGCCAGGATGGCAAAGCACCTGGGACAAGTCTGCCTGTAGGCTCAGATCTGAATCAAAACTTGAAAAGCTGGTTTTACGACCGGTCAACCCCAAACTACGCTTGTAACAAAGATCTTCAGCTCCCAATCTAGCTTTGGGTCAGGCTGGAGCTGAGCAAAACATCCCTGTGGATGTGTTGGGTGAGTGGGGAACAGGGTGGACGTGCACAGCCTGTAAGATGCTGGCACATGAGCATTTTGCATATGTATCAGTTTGAAGGAAGCATATGACTGTGACATATTTTGCAGGTAATATTAAAAACTCCCCACATTTGGGCAATCCCCCTCATGCCTGAAATACACTGCTTTTTAAAGTGAGTCATGAATTCTTGAAAAAAATCCCCCCTGCAAGCCCTTAATCAGTCTCAGGAAACCGCACTAAGATATAGACTGGCCAAAAAGCAATATGTCTTTCAGTCTGTGACAAAACACAAACTCTTACTTCTTTCCATCCCTGGCCAAACATAACTGCCACAACGGTGTTCTTGTAGTTTCTTTAAATCCTAGGTGAAGGTTTCAATGCAAAAATAAATGTGAAAGAGTTTTAAGGGTCTTTTTTTATTATTATTAATTCCATCAAAATCCCAAAAGGGCAATACAGAAGGGGGGAAAAAAATTACTTTTGTAGCAGTAGGAACCCAGTCTTGCCTGCTTTGAGTACAGGAGTAGAGGCATTGAACATAATGAGATTATTCATGTGCATAAAGGTTGTCGGATCAGACCCTATCTTTGTAAAATATTTAATTACATACCATCAGAATCATGTCAGCTATGAAAAAGCAATAAAAATACTAAAGTGTGTCAGTGAGCAGTAGTAGTAACTGTAGTGACATAAATCCATTAAGCTTTTACGTATTTCTCACATACACTGAAAGCAGCAAGTCTATGCTGGTTAACAATTTGCAAACAGTACACCAGCATCACAGTTGCACGTTCAAGCAAATTATTATGCCTGTTTTGTCAATCAGTACTCAAATTATGCTACGTGATGCCTTACTCCATGTTTTGGGTGGGGAAGGGGAGCTGCAGGCCTGTTGTCTGCTACTGGGTTCTCCAGTCACTGCTCAGGCGTTTTCTCCCTTGCTACAGAGGTGAAGGTTTTATTGCTTTACTTTGATTGATCAGTAAGAAGCGGAAACGATCCCGATGGTAAAAGCACGACCAAGGCAATGCACTTCAGTTTGACCGTGAAGTCACACGCGTGACAAAGGAAAAGCACGTTGTCTGCGTAATGCTTCTACCCAGGAATAGTTAGCAGGAGGGTAAAACCAGAGCTTTCACAAGCCACAGACTGGGAAGATGTGGGTTTTGTCAGTTTTTGTGCTGGCAGGCAAAGGCAAAAGCAAGCGTCAAGCTGAGAGCAAGCAGGGCACCCTCGTCCCACGTGCCCCGGGGGAGTAATCACGGCTCTCGGGGGGGTTGCATCAGCGTTTGATACAGCACTTTCCAGAGTTGCATCAGCTTGTACCTACGTTGTTTGCGTTGTCGGTAGAGACCGGAGTATTAATAACTGGCTCCACGGGGAAGGTCAGGCAACCCACAGTGGAAAGCAGAAACTGAGATAGGAAATACCCAGAGCATCTTGGAGCAAATGTAAATCATGGGGAGAGAGGGTGACAACAAGTGCGGTTACTCACCCGTCTCTGCCTGTGTGGGCGGGCTGGGGTGGGTGCCGAGCAGGTTGTGATTTTACTCGAGGTCTGTAAATATCGAGTTGATAGGAACAGGTAGCTAGAGTAGCACTTCCTGCATCTGAATAGTGATATTGCACACAAGTGAAGCTGGCAATCAGAGATCAGGATTGAGTCGTATTTCCAGAACAGATTTATCTTGTGCTGCTCTTCCATATAACCCGTGTTTAGGCTCTGTGCAAGTGGTCGAAAAAAAAATATGATTTTCTATGCATGTGTGCACAAACATGTTGCCCTTCAAGTTCTTTATTTGAATCTTTGTTCAGCACACCATGCTGGCCTTCAATTGCTTTGCTGATCCTTCTTTTTTTTATATATTTTATTTTATTACTTCTTGTTCCCTTCTTTTTTTCCCCGTCAGCTGAGTGACTGTAATCGGTACCTAGTATATGCTGTGAATAACATAGATTATGTTTGGTGGACAGCAGGGTGCAGGACTCAAGAGGCATTTCAAGAACCAGCAAAAGTGCCATGGTTGGCCTCATAGCTCTTAGGCTGTATCATCTCCTCCTTCTTCCCACTCCCTTCCCCCATGATTTTTTGATGGCTGCTTTTAGATGGATTTTTGTCAGGGGGAAAAGCACTGATGCAAAGTGGATGACAGCAGATGTGTTCCCTTAACAGGGTCTTTCACTGAATGGCTCTGCTAATCATTATGTTTTGCTCCGTAGGACTTTTTATTCATTTAACAGGTTTATTTCCAGATTACATATTTGTTTTTATACTGTTTCCTCATAAATACAGGCACTGTAGAAAGAGCTGGCCCCACCATATTTCATGCAGTATTTGTTTATAGTAAGTGGGCCTCACTGAACCTGCATATACAATAAATACCCTTTCAGGATTCCTAGGCAGGAGTGGAGGGAACAGATGGCAAAACAGACCCAGGATTCCCGTTTACAAGGGGATCTTCAAATAACACAGGAGGAATGATAGCCATTAAAAAGCCTGCCTTCCAGTGCCTTTATTTTTGGCCATAAAAATTGGATACATTAGTTGCTTTTTATTAGTGGTTGTTTTTTTATTTCATTTTATTTATTTATTTATTTTTTATTCCTCTTTTACATTCAGTAACAGGCTTTCATGGACTCGAAGTAAATCAAGTTGCAGGCACCTCCCCTGTCAACATCATCTGTTTGATCCATCTCTTCCCCCACCCTTTGTACCAAGTCAGGGGGGAGAGCTAACTAGACAAGAACCAAACACGTCTCAGACCCACGGCCCCTGAGCGATGCTTGAAAGGCGAACCTGGGTCCAGGGGGAAATTTTGCAAACAGCTGCTAAAGCTCACACCCAGGTTGCAGGGCTGTGCCCCACGGGTACTACAGGGTTGGGAGAAAGACTTTCCAGCAGGGATCAGTCTCTCTCGCTCTCTCTCTCATATCCTTTGGTGAGGGAGACTAATTTGTAAATTGCTTTGTTTTTAAGCATCAAGAGTGAGAATAAGAGGAGACTGATCACCGGTTGTTCTTCTGTGCTGTGAGAAGTGTGTGTCTGTGTGTAACAAGTGGAGACAGAAGTACAAGAAAGTTGCAAGTTAGGGTATTTCTATAGTACAGGACTCTTCATTGTCCCAGGGCTTAAACTCTGCCTGGTTATTTGGTAGTGCCTATGCTTATACATGCTATGACACATATCTCCCTGCTTGGCTAAGTGCTCCTCTTGGGTGAGTTTTGACCTCATCACTTTGCAGAAATGGTGCCTCAGAGGTGAAGGTCCTGAGTAGGTGTTTTGAGGGACTTCCAGGACACCTCACAGCTCTCCCCACTCAGGGTCTCCTGCCTCCCACCAGCTCTTGGTTAGGAAAAGGGAAGGTAGGTGTAGACTGTTCGAACAGCTGTAGGAGATACCAGCCCCATGCCCTGCTCTCCAGCCAAACCATTTCTGCAGTGTCTTCACAGACTATCTTCAGCTGTGAGCAGAGGAAGGAAAATTGTGTTGGGAAAAGTGTTTTCAATTTGCAATAGGTGTTT
>KZ506492.1:84481-107716 GCA_002844005.1 Limosa lapponica baueri
AAACCAAACTGAATGAAAAGTTTGCAATGTGGTCCAGACATTCCTTACAGACCTTGTCAGACTGGACCATTCTGGTGTCTCATGTAACTAAAACATCATTGAAATACTTACTTTGCATGCTCTGTGACAAAGCATAATCTCTTATGAAGCAGATATCCAAATGAAAAAAACATGTTTTGATGTTACTGGAAAACAAGGTTTTCATTGATCCAAACTGAGCTTTGTGGCTTTTGGAATTTTCATTTTGCAGAAGATTGAAAAAAAAATCTTAGTTTTCATTCTTGTTCTGCTTAGGAACAACAATTAACTGGAAAAAAAATGGAATTCCCTTAGCAGCTAGCAAGTCTAGTGTTTCTGCATGCTTCTCTGAAAAAATAAATGGGATTATTTTGTTTAAAAACTGCTTTTAGCAACCTCTGCTAGAGCCCTAAAATGCACAGGAGGGCATGATCCTTCTGCCTTTGAAGTCCCTGGCACAGTATCTATTGACTTCACAGGGAGTGGGATTGACTGAATAATTGTATTGCAGTATGAATGTCTACCCTGACACTGCACAAAGTCACGCTGGAAGCCACTTGATGTCATTCTAATCCTGTCTCCTCACAGTGGTGTTCTGGAGAATAGAGTTGGGTGTTGGTTTTTTTTTTTTTCCCTCCGTATTTATTATTTGCAGAACGAACTAGTTAACAAATAGAAAGGACAAAGCTGAACGACTGTGTCATTAATCTCCAAAGTAACTTGGTCTGCTGCTGCTGAAGTGATCAACTGCTCCGTGCAGCACTCGCTAACAAGGGTTCTTTAGCTGGCAGTGCTCTAATGTGCTAACGAGAAACCCCTTAGCTGGAGGTATGACCGAGATGTGCGGCTGAGCCTTGGAATGCCAGTCCTGTGAGGCTGGCAAAAGCCCCCTTGGGTCACCAGGGTTTTGATCAGAACCCCCACCGAGTGCTTTGCATCTGAGCAATCAGCAGAGCAAACACCTGCCAGGGGGTAAGAGGGGGCTGCCATACGCAGGCACCGATGCTGGCGACACTAATGGCTTCACCCATGGAACACGGGACCCTGAGCACAGGACTGCCAAACGCAGCTCTCGCCCAGCAGCTTGTCCCTGCTGGATAAGCCGCGGAGGTGCGAATAGTGTTTTGGCGTGGCTGTGTCTGTCTGCGCTGGAAGACCTCCGCCGCTGGTGACATCATTGCTGGCTGCAACCAAGGCAGATGCCTGGGGTAGACGAGGCCCTTACAGATTGTCTCCCGGGAGTAATTACAGCTAAACCGTGACACTTGGCCACTGCCTTTTGTGCTTGTGGGAACGCTTGGGAAGCACAGCTGCCCCAAACGCAGGGGTAACGTGCTCCTCCTTGGCTTGGTGAGCAGAGAAAAAGGATGAAAGGTTACCTCCCCTGTGCTGGGCACCCCGAGGGAGGGCAATGCTGGCCACAGTCATCCTTGTGAGTGCTGACCCTGAGGGTTTAAGCAGGGCAAGATGGAGGGTCACTGCCCAGGGGACCTCTGAAGGTGCCAGGTTGTCCTAGGGATGCTGGCTTGAGCCTACCTGAGCCTACCACGTTGCCCTTCACTGGACCACTCATATGAACTCAAACATACTGGGTAACAAGGTTTAGAAAGATAACCCTGTTGCAGTGGAAAACATGGGAATAATACTGACTACAGAAAATGGGGCCTTTGTCTATACCTTGGCCTGGAGCAGAAGAAACTCTGTACAATCCTTTTTAATACACAGTGGCAACCCTGCTGCAGGCTGGGAGAGGGCTGAAAAGCAGAGGGACAAGCGGCCTGTGTTGGATATTGTGGTCAATCACAGAGACAGAAGGACTGGGAACTGATTTGAGGTCAAACTGTAGCATAGCCCGTGAGGAATGGAAAAGCAAAAGTGGCTCTAAAGCTTCCCTGATTTCCCAGATGAAGATGTGTCCTGCTTCTGCAGCCCACCAGAGCATCTCAGAAATGCAAATGTTTGCCCAGGGCAGGCAGCAAACAGCCCCTCTGCCCCCGCCACCCACAAAAGGCATCTCCCACACAAGGACTGTGCACCTAGGGCTCACAGGTTGTCCACACAAGGACTGTGCGGGTACAGCTTGCAGCTTGTTCTTTCCAAGCTATGATGTCCTCCAGACAGTATTTAGTGGTGGTGGGGAAGACATCTCTTTCTGAACTTCTGGGTGCTTTTCCACAACAATCTGAATCCCTCTACCTTACCAAGCTCCTCAATCACTAAGTAAACTAGGGGATACCAAATTTTCTCCTGTCTTACACGCCTAAAACTGAAAGATGCCAAACCCACAGAATACAGACTGGTGGCAACAAGACAAAGCCAAGTGTCACTCTGACACTGCTTTTATGTTCAGCTACCCCAGAACACAGAAAACATCAAGGCAAATCCTGGGCTTTTATTTCTTTGACAGTTAATTTGACTTGGTTGGGGCGAGGTTGTCAGATGCTCAAGACAGCCTGTTTGACCAGCTAAAGGGTAAAGTTTCAAGAAATCAGTTGTGAAAAGAAATACCAAGCCTGTAGGTTGCTGAGGTATGTTAAATAGGACTTTCATTTGCTCTAAAACACACTGGAAGGTTGCAGCACATCACATTTCACTTTCAGCTGGCTCAGAGTAAGCTTTGAAAAGCCAAAAAACCCCTGATGTACTCCTGTTAATCATTGATATGGTCTTTGATCTGTTTTCAGTTCTGTGTAGCTGATTGACTCTTCCCCACTTTTTTGCCAGCTTTCCATTTGTGCCTTTCTTCTCAACGTGTCTGTTCTCCATCACAGTTTGAACAAGCGGGAGAAGCCGTAACAGTAAGAGAAAGTATATTTTTATAGTATTTCCGATCAAACAGTAAATGTTGTGGATTGTCTTTGTGAGAAATTTCTAGTACCATTCCAAAGGACAAAAAGGGTTCGGGATAATATCTGAACCACCCACACTTGCATTCTCTGCAGTTATTTCCAGCTCCTCAGTGACACGGGCAACATTTTGCAGGAGGAGCCTCATAGAGTTACCCAATATGAGACTTCTCAAACTCATCCCTCTGAAGGCTGCCAGAAAAGTACCATGGCTTTAGGGCTGAATTGAGTGTGAGTGAACACACTTTGGGCACAAACTCCTCCATCTCTTTTTCACCACGTAGCTTTTAGCCAAACCTGCTTGGATTGCTCTGCGGACACTCAGTTGATGGTGCAGCAAACTGGGGCAGCTGCAGTTGCCCCAGGAGCAAGTGTCTCTAAGAGGAACACCTGAAGATGATGTGACTCTCCCACCCTGCCACATTTGGGGTGGATGGGGAGGTTTGTTGTCGTGGTCAATAGTCTCCAAGGGCAGTAGCAAAGGTGTCAGCTCCTGTGAAACCCAGCTAGTGGAGACATGCAAAAATGCACCGAGTCCTGTTTTTACTGGTGATTTTGGTGACGGTCTCAAGTGTCCACCCCAGGTCCAATTTCTCTGATTTTTCATAAAACTCGGAAGCAGCTTTTGATTTCTGCAGGATGTGTACTAACCGGCTGGTCACCCTGCCGTCACACTTGCTATCTTTCCATTACGCTGGCATTGCTGGCTGTCCCCCCGTATTCTGCTGTCCCCCTTAGCTGTGGTGCTCCAGACAAATTATACCACTCCAGCCCACACGCTTGACGGTGTGGGTGCGTGCACACCGCTTGGGTCCTGTGCTCTGCTCTCACACGGGTTTTCCACAAACACTTCTGTTTGGTGAAACATGTGCTTAAGTGCCGGTGGTGGAAAATTAATAGACAAGACAGTACAAAGAGATTTGAAGCAAATAACTGGGCAAAACACCCCCTCCTGGGCCTTGCTTCTTGCCCGCTTCTGATACCATGGCACAAAGAGGGGTAACGAGTAAAGTCAGCCTGCGGCTTCTTCCATTGCAGGAATTAGCTCTGCTTTGCTGTTCTCCATATAAGCAAGTTGGAGAATAAGTTAGTGGTTCAGGTTCAGGTCATTTTTGTGGAGAGCAGTCAAAACACTAAAACCTCAGCATGGAAAGAGCATCACGGAGACTGAGAGTCAGTGGCTTTAAATACCTTAAATCCCCCTCAAATTCTCTGTGGCTTCGGTTTAAGTGAGAAGGGGCTGTGAGAGGCACTCTTAACATTCCCTGATAAAGCAAATGTTTACCAGATACAGGAACCAGTCTTCCTCCTGTCCTCTTTAGATTAAATTGCCTGATAAAGCACAAGACAGAGTTAACTCTTTGTGCTACATCCAGGTCAGAAAGCCCACAACAAAATAAAATTACTGAACTCACTCCTGAGAAAACTTCTTGATCATTTTGTGTGTATGGGAGGCACAAACCTCAAATTGCATGTTTGGCAACATATGAGGGCTATATACATATATAGTCAGTTGATGTTGTTATTTCCATTAAATAAGGTCTCTTCTTTTTCTCTATTTTTGATGCAGTTCTCCAGGGAGATTAATTTGTATCAAAGTAGAGCGCTAATTGCACAAAACAAGCTGGGGTACTGCAGAAGCATAATTAAATTTAAAAAAATGTGGTGTTAATACAATTGTGGTGCTAATTAAATAAAATTGGTGACAAGTGTCTAAGGCAGAGCAAGTGTAAGGAGAAAAACTGACAAAATGATCCATTTAAAAATTCTCGCAGATATTATAGTTCACTGGTAACTGAGCCGAATTAAAAGTAATTGTACATGAAGTGCTGCGCGAGCGCCTGATCTTGCTCTCAGCAAAGTGGGACTTTTGCCAATTCAGACTCTAATGTTCCATAAATTGCTGATAGGAAAGTGATAGTCTCATTTTATTTCTGCATGTGTTTAAGTGGGGACTAATTCAGGACGGGTCAAACAGACTCGGGCAACAGCCCCCTCAGCGGCATTCGCAGTCATGCCCGGAATGGACTGACCGGTCTCTGCTTTGATAGGAAATGCTGGTGGTCCGTGTGCCGGGGTGACCTGGAGACAGGGTGGAGTGGGCTGTGCCGGTGGCACACCATGGCTTGACCCCAGCAGCAGCCAGCTTTGTAGACTTTTGCAGACCAAGGGTGCATCATCAGAGACCCTCCTCCACCCTCTGTGGAGCAGGGGAGCTCTTAATCAGCATCCCGGCTCAACTCCCTTCCTCTTTGGCATTTATTAGTGGCTCACAGGAATCGCACGACGCCTACTGCAGCCCCAGCTTCCTCTTAGAGGTTGGCCGTCCCCAGCATTTTCCTGTGCGGCGCCCTCTGATCTGGTTCCCATCTTCTCCAGAAGGTCGCTCCCACTGCCCGGCTGCCCCAGGGATGCTCTGTCAGCCGCACCTGCCTCCCTGGCACCGTGGTTTCCAGCATCGGCGCCTGTGGGGAGACCTGGCAAGAGCCCTGCCGGCCTCCCGCCGTCCCAGGGCACCGGAAAGCTGATTCGCACAAACCCTGAGTTTCCTCACAATTTCTGTCGACGGAGGAAACCTCCCACCCCCTGCTTCCACCCACAAACCAACAACCCCAAGCCATTTCTAGCATGTGTGGTCCCGAAATAAATAAAAAAGCCCTTTCAGATGTGGAACAAGGCAGCCCTGTCTTCCTGAATCAGCAGCCTAAAACAATAGCTAGGAGGACTCACCTCGCAGCAATTTTTACCCTCTCAGGGGTCACGTTATAATACAGTAGACCCCCAGCTGTGGTTTTAAAAATTCATTGGCTTGTTTTGGGAAGCTGGCTAGAACAACTTCATCAAGCTTGCAGGAAATTAGTTGTGATCCTTCATACAATGGGAATTTTGCCTTTGACTTTGCTGGGAGCAAGATCAGGACCTTAACGCCTGCAAAAGAATTGCCAGCTCTGTCACTTGCTGCAGCAGGGAGAGCAGGGGGGAAAAAGCGATTTCTCCGTGTAGGTGGCTCAGCTGAGAAAAAAACTGAAAGGAAAAAAGTTCCCTTTCAGGTCAGCTCATATTTTATAGCTGGGGTTGCCATTTGCTGCCCTACGATATTGCTGGCCAGAACGAACAGCTGAATGCACCAATCGCTCTCCTTGTTTTTATTCTTTTTAGGTTTTATGGATAATAAGCCTCGGGGAGAGCTCTCCACCTGGGACATGATGCCTCTCCCCTTTCTTGAGGGGGTTTGCCCTGAGCAGGGTCTGTGGGGCTCCACCTCCCATTGCAGCTCCTTAACTCACTGATGAGTAATCCTACTATCTGTTCTCCACATGAATGCTGCTTGGCTGCAGCGGGGTGTGTGTGTCATTCATTACAAACATGTTTTTAATTCAAATTTTGATTTCAGAAGATAGCTGCTAGAATAAAATTGCTGCTGCATTTCAGCTTGATGCTTTTGTTCACTTTCCTGAGTCTGAGTTCGTCATCCTTCCTGTCTTCATTAGTGTAACTCTTGCTTTGTCTCTGTGGTCTCTGCATAATAGCCAGCGTGTTTCCCCAGCTTCTTCTTGAAAGCAGAGGTTTGATGTTGTGTGTTAATTACCGCTGGGTTCTGCTCAGCTCAGTCCTTCTTCATGTGGAAAGGCAGGATATGACTGAAGGGAAAAGAAAACATAAGAATCCAGAAAAATAGGAATTGGCACAAAGTTGTCATCTTCCAAAGAGTGCTTGTCTCAATGGTAATATCAAGGGTGTGTGTTCCTCCTTCACAGGAACAGTGTTGGCCTTGCCTGGCTTAGTTTACAGTAAGACTAAGCCTTTTCTTTGCTGTTTTCTTGCCTTAGGATGTGTTGTGCCCATTAATTGCCCTGCAGTAGAACATGCCACTAAGACTGGGCCCATGAGTTAATAACTAGCCTCAACGCAATGTTGGAGACATGGTCTCTAAACGTGACTTTGGGGCTTGTCCCTGTAGCACGGGAACACATTCAGAGCATATACCTTGGTTCAGCTTGTTTCCATGTGCACATTACACAAATGATGTGCAAATGCAGCCCTAAACCAGCCTCTGTAGCTGGAGTGATTTGTCTAAGTCAGAAGCAATATCCAAAAGCATCCTTTTCTACCGTTGCCACGCAGAGCAACCATAAGCACGTGGGATACAGGTTGTGCCTTAAGTGACAGGTGAAAATTTACCAGAGGGAGAAGCTTTCCCCCACGGCCCTGGTCTGCATGTGACACTCAGCGTGCCTCTTGCCCATGCCATGTGATGGGAGCATGGCTGCCCCATCCATTCCCAAGTTTTGGGCTTGCGCAGGGGTGGTTTCGGTAGTGCTGGTGCCCCAGGAGGTGCTTTGCAGCCCAGTACAAGTAGGGAGCAGGGGGAAGTCATGGAGCAATGGATGCTGGTGAAGGAGGTGGATGACCAGGTGTGAGGGTCGAGGTGGCTGGAGAAGCCATGCCAGCAGATGGGGCCTCCTGGGTGAGGATGTGTTGGTCCTGCATCATTTCTACTGGTTTCCTAAGGCATCCTCCAGGCTCAGTCAGTGTCCTGGGCACTAAGGGCTACTTTTGTAGAGTGAAAAAATCCCAGGCCTCTTTTTCAGATCCTTGACCACTAAATTTCTGTGCATTCAAGGCAAGAGCAAGTCTATGGATACAGCAGGAACTTTGTGAATTCAGACTAACATCTGAGGGTGCTTTAGAGCCTTTCTGACACTGTGAGTTACTGGATAAACAGGAAAAAATAAGTGATGACACACCATAAAGTGGACTTTTATTCCTTTTATTTTTACAGCTGCAGTTCAGTGTATTCACTTATGACTGAAGCAGCAAAGCGATGTATATTTATATGCTACATTTCTAAACAAACCAACATTTATGTATAGTATGTGAATATAGATAGTAAATACATGGTATAATATAGATAGACTAGATACATATCCTTCATTATAATATATATATGATTGTAGTATATTTATATGGGGAAAAAGTAATGAATATGTAGCTAAGTAGGACAGAACTGCAGGATGGCTGTTTTTCTAAAACTTTGGGGAAAGATAAAGAGCTTCTGGTACAGCAGAATTTCTGGTATAGCTGTCATATTTATGGTCGGATTCTGACTGCTGAACTCAAATAGTAACAAGCATTGAGTACCTACTAGGTCCAGGCTCACTTATTATGGCTATAAAGTATGCAGATTTTATTAATCTATAGGTTAATTCTTTGAAGTAAAATTCTAGCTACTTCTTTGCTACAGGGACTTTCCCAGGACTCAGAGGTGATTTACCCTTTTGGGATTAATGCGATAGTTTCTGTCTGGTAGATGGGAGGAGAAGGGGAGACAAAAACCCTGGAAATGACTTATAGAACTAACCCCCCAGTTTTTTATTTTCAATTTATTTTGCAACGATGAAGGCTTGACCCAGAGTTGAAATGTCTGATAGAAATCTGGGTGGGGGACATCACAGAAGATAAGGTGATGTGATTATGAAGCTTACTTCACTTGCATTGCTAGTGAGTAAACATATTAATTCCCACTCTTACCAAAGAAAGGCTCCTTTGAGGAGTAGCCTTCCAGTATTGCTCGGGAAGGCACTGCAGAAAAAACGCCTTGCTAAATTATAAAAAAAGCACTAGCTGTCCTCCTCTGTAGCAAGAATTTGCTGTTCGAAGACCTCAATTTGAATATTTACACGTACCAGCTCTCATTTGATATATTTTCTTAAATATACGGTTTTCTAAATAGTGAGATAAATCAAACTGCCAGCAGTTCAGCAGATGTTAGCTAATTGTTTTCTGGGGATTCTTTACCATTTAAACAAATATTTTCCTGAGACCAATCACTGATGCATTGCTTTCACCACTCTGGTGACTAAACTCACTAGACGCGGAGCTGGGCGGCAGCAGCTTTTCCATTAATATGCCTTAGGCCTGGTTGGGGCGGATCATCTAGACTGACAAAAGGAGAATATTTATGGTGTCCTTTCCAATTAAATCCTCAGTGTGTCTGCTAAGATGGCCAGGGTTGCCAGTGGTATTTTTAATGATGTGAACAGCTGCTACCTAAGAAGCCTAATGATCAACTCATGGCCATGAAATGGGTGCTGTGTAGTAACAACGCTTGATAAGGTCCGTTGACTGGGCCAGATTCAGAAAAATAACCTCACAATGAAAGGCTCTCCAGGCTATTGCCATCACCCCCGTAGACCTCTCTCCTGACTCGCCTCCTGCTTCTCTGCTGGGGAGGACACAAGGTCTTTCAACACAAGTTGTCTGATAAATGATGTTTGCTACCTGCGTGCCTTTTCCCTTGGGGGCAGGAGGGGAAGCGGGAGCCTTTGCTTGTGCTGCCCGTGTTCCCGGACCATCCAGCCCGCAAATTGCTTTTGTCTGCAGTGTAGGAAATGCACATCTGTGTGAAACGCTGCCAGGTCCCTTCGGTCCGGGCTTTGATAAGCGTGTGAGTGGGGAGGCTCCTTGCTGTCCCGGGGAGCGCTGGGTGGGCTGGTTTGTGTGTGCTGGTGGGGTGGTGGAGCTGCTGGGGCAGCTGTGAGGAGTGTTTCCTATCAGTTGTTGCTGTGATGTCATGGTCAGTCTCCCGTGTGGGAACATGCTGCTTCCTGCCTTTCAGGGTTATTGCGAATGACTAGTCGGAAGATCCTCTTCAGAAGTGGGACAGGCAATTAAATAAGTAGCCAAACTTAAAAAAAACCCAAACTATATATATAAAAGCACTGGCACTGTGCCTGCTGCTGGGTCAGAAAACTGCTATATAAGTCTCCAGCATAGCTTATATGTGCCACATGGGCTCTTTCCAAATGCTGCGGTGCTCAGCAGTGACTCGAGAGAAAGCTATCTGGCAGGGCGGAATGAGTCTATTCTCCATGGTCTTTTTCCATCCCTGGCCTCTCTCTGCAGCCTGCCAGCCCCCGTGTCAGCGGGGCGGGGGGGGACACCGTGCTGGCAGCTCAGGGATGTGTCTTGGATTGGGCTGACTCTGCTTCATAAAGCAGCCCAACAGCTTGTGTGAAAACCAAAGCTTCCAGATGTGCCTAATCCTGCTGGGCAGTGAGAAGCTTTGTGAGAGCCGGTGGTTTGAAGGGAAGGGAGGTCGCCTGGATCGTACACACGCACGCACACAGAGTTGTGTCATTCCCTTGCTTTTCTCTCTCGGACGAAGCTTTATTTCAAAGTTCAGGTCAGGCCCTAAATTTGGTGATCTAATGTCTCCAGTCTCTCTTTTGTCTTCACAGGGCAGGGGCTGCCACAAAAGAGCTTCGATAAATTGCCCCGGCCAGCCATTAGTGTTACGCATCCGCATTATCCTCCCGACAGCAGGCAGCGGGGTCCCGGGAGCTGCATCCCTGCCCTCCCCGGGGGACCTGGCAGCACGGTGCAGCGGGAACACGTGTGCAGGGGCACGCTCTCTGCCGTCTCGTGCAAGCAGGACCAGTGCCCTGGCAGTACTACAAAGCTACTCTGCTTCTCAGGACGCCCAAGGGATAAGACACCTGTCTGGAACAAGAAGAGACCGGGAAAATGCTGGCCCCACTCCCTCACTGAGAGCAGTGGTCCACCTAGCTCAGTGTCCAGTCTCTTCATGGCTAGCACAGATGCAGCAGGAGGACTCGGCAAGCAGATCATGTCACTTGTGCATGGCATTCATTCAGTCCCCAGCAATTTGTGACTCTGAGACTGCCTGATCTAGGATCGATGATGTTGTAGATATTAGCCCTCTGTGCCTGTCTTTGCTATGAAATTCCCTGGTTGCCTTTTGAACTCATGCCAGCCCCCAGTGCCCACCGGATCTGGTGGCAAGGAGTTCTGCCCCGACATTAATGGATGATCTGTGTGCCCTGTACTGCCCGTTGTGCGTTACTGCCACATCTACCCTCTGTGGCCCTTGGCTCACCACCCGGGAGCCTTCTGCAGGGAGATGCGGGGGGCACCCAGGGCCCATGCCGGCCCCACCACCCCCAGCAGCCCCATGCAAATGGCCCCTCTCTGCGAGTCTTAGGAGCCATGTGAAAGTGCACAGAGCTTTTTTCCCCCCCCGCCTCCTGGCCAGAAGGAGTGTATTGTGCTCCTCTGCGTACGTGTGTGTGCGTACGTGCACAGGATCAGGGAGGAGCAAAGTTTTGGCCTGATGAGTTGCAGAGGGTGTGGGGACCACATGCCGTGCACGTGAGTCCAGGGGAGGCATTAGTTCATTAGCCCAAGCAGCGCACCTTGGGTTTGTTGGCTGGGAGGTGGATGAGGTGAGTGCAAAATACTTCTTGCAATGTGTCATGAAGTCCGCTTCCCAAAAGAAAGTGAAAAAAAATAAAAAAGGAAAGAATAATGAGAATAATGGTTGAAAGAAGCCGCTCTGGGCTGATGAGTGCCCCTTTGATGTTGTCGTGCCTTTTGCTGCTTCCAAACCACGCTGCAGCCAGCACCGCTCGTAGCATCCCAAGAAAAGAAGGGGTCCGCTTCCTGGAGGGGCTGGCTCTGCCACTCCAGCTCTGCTTTGTTTCCCTTCATGCTTGCCGTGAGCCCGCTGCCACTTTGCTGCTCATGCCGAGTGACAGACACCACCGATGGCAGCAGCTTCTGTGGCAGCGGGACGCGATCGACACAGCGTTTTGGCATGGAGGGTTTTGCAAGGCAGCAGGCGACCAGGAACATAGGGAAGCCAGGGCATTTTGGAAGCCAGGGCCCTGTCTTACAATGAGGATAGAGGAAGCAAGCTGAGGAAAGGCATGCTATGGCCACAGGAGCTGTTTTGGGTCAGGGCAAGGAGAGGGGACTCAAAACCAGGAGACTTATGTCCCTTGCATCATGTTAATCCTGGGCCCTTCTTCAGGCACCCGACTGTGCCACTGACTGTGCCACTGACTGCCCGAGCCCTGTCGCCCCGGCCTCCTCGCCCGTGTCAGTCTGTCCTCTGGCATGTGAAGGCGCAGATTTAACCGGCTCGGCGGCCTCCATTCATCCCTGTCTCTTGCTCTCCTGCTGCGGTGCTGACAACTCATATATTCCCAGCACTGCGCTGTGGTTTCTCCCCAGCTTTGGGAGCCCGTGTGCCAAATACCGCTGATCAGCCTGCTGACCAGCTGCATCTGGTGCACGCAAAGCCAGCCAGGGGCTGTGGACCGTATGCTCCTCCGTGACGGCTGCTCAGCACAGGTCATGGCACGCGGGTCAGACTGGTGGTGCAGGGGCAGGGCAGAGACCCCGCTGCGGCTCCGCGGCTCACATCCCACGTCCATTGGTAAGGTGAGGGGTATTGGCTTCAAACTGGAAGAAGGTAGATTTAGATTAGATATCAGGAAGAGATTTTTCAGTGTGAGGGTGGTGAGGCACTGGAACAGGTTGCTCAGAGAGGTTGCGGATGCCCCATTCCTGGGCAGGACCAGGCTGGATGAGGCTTTGAGCAACCTGATCTAGTGGGAGGCGTCCCTGCCCGTGGTAGGGGGATTGGAACTAGATGATATTTAAGGTCCCTTCTAACCTAAACCACTCTATGATTCTATTCCATCCTGTGCCCAATGAGCAAACTGCCAGCCCCTGACACCGATGCAGGGATCAGCCCTGAAACTGAAGGGTTTACACAGCTCTCCATCCAGCCTCAGCACAGCAAAGACTCCCTAAAATGGGAGGGTATATCTAGACCCTCCTTAGCAGACTTCTGGTCTGTCCTGAGAGCAGCGTGGCAAATGGGGGAATTGCTTTGAGGAGGTCGATACTGCACTGAGTGTATCCATGTCAGATTACAAATCCTGTGTTAAGCATAGGCCGCCTTTGCCTTCTCTCTTTGCTTTTTGCCTCTCTGCTGATCTAAACCCCGTAGTAAACAGCAGGAGTAATCCCTGCATCTGGCCTGGAGCCCACAGTGATGGTAACGGGCAGAACATGCTTGGGTAAAGGGATGGCCTCCAAACCTGTTTCCCCAGTCTGAGCTGGTGGTAATTGGGCCTGGGACTTTGATTGTCTGTTAATGCTGATCAGGTGGGTCAGCTGAAACAGAGGCTGTGATGTTTTAAAAGAGGCTCCTTCCACAGCAGCTGTTTCAGGAAAGGGGATGCAGTGACTGCAGGTACTGGAGCCATGCTGGGTGATTTAGCAGGGGGATTGAGCTGGTGTGGTGGAGAAAAGGCTTCCGATGCTGTAGAAGACTCTGCAGCAGTTGTTTCAGGAAAAGGGATGTAGTCACTGTGGGTATTGGAGCCACGCTGGATGATTTAGCAGGGGCATTGAGCTGGTGTGGTGGAGGAAAGGCCTCCAGTGCTGTAGAAGACTGGTGTTAACCCCAAAAATGTCTCAGGGTCTTGGAAGAATAGCAGCAAGTAAACAGGTATTGGTATTTTATTGTTGTTCAGACAGGTATATTTCTTGATCTGCTGGAAGTCAAGAGTATTCCCTGCTTCAATTTTCCTGTGTTTCTGAGACCAGCTGTAACCCTCTCTGTGTGTATTGCCTAAATTGTGGGGAAAAAGTCTGTTTAAGTAACTGGAGGGCTGGCACTTGTCCTGGGAGCTCAGGGTAGCTGGGCTGGGCAGAAAGCCTTTCTGTGAAAGGGTCTGCAGGCTGAGACCCTGCCCCTTGGGTGTGCTTGAGAGGGTTCCAGGAAGGACACCATACTGTTGTTCTGGTGCACGTAGATCACCTCAGTGGCAGTAATGCTGTCCTTGCTCATGTGCATGCCGTGCCTTATGTACATAGGCACTTGGCAGCGAAGGAATGCTTTTTTTGTGTGTTGAGTCCCTGGAGTTGTACCCTGAGTTCAGTAGGGGAAAATTTGAGGAAACAGCACATCCCTCCTTGTACCTCAGAGCCCTGCACTCCTTAGCCCGACAACCCACACGTTTACCAGATTTAGTTGCCGTGAAGAGGGCAGAGCAGCTGTGGTGAATTAATTAGTAACTTCCAGAGCTGTTGCAGACTCTGGAGCTGGCTTATTACCTGTAAAGCCTTAGAATAGTCAGATGTAGCTCCCTTGAGCACAAGGACACCAGTGTTACCTGGTTGCAAAGGGGAAAGCCAGCACAGATGCCCGGCCTGCTGTTTCTGCTGCTCTTGGAGATGGCGAAGAGGAGGGGAGATATCCAGAAGGGATGGCTCCCACTACTATCCTGGGGTCCTGTGGGGTCTTGCAGCCTTCTGGCATGGAGCTGTGGGATGCAGCTGCCCTGTGGTGAGCTGAGGTGGAGCTGCTGAAGCCCTGCATTGTCTCAGAGGGCTGCAGTTACTTGTATGCTCTTCAGATCCTTATTGTTGTCGATTTTAGCTTCTGGCACTGAAAAAAGTGGTGTTGGTCCAGTTTGGAGGGTCACCTTCCATAGCCAGTTATGATTGTAATGAGTTAAAAGTGCAGTAGGAGCACTGATTTTAAAAAAAACTAGGGGACTTTTAGTCCAAGTCTTCTTAACTGTTAAATTTCTCATTGATCTTACAGAGTTGGAGTGACATCTGGAGATGATTCCCTTTCCTATTCTATGTAATGTCGGAGTGTGCAAGCTTCATCAAATATGTCAGTAATACTGAGCGAGCCTGGGAAGAAGGTAAGTGATGTACACGATAAACTTACCTGGAAATCATAATATGTTTCTTTAAATATGGCCAATACAGGGATTTATTCTTGCCGTTATCTTAAGAGTACCCAGAGAAATGTCTGACAGTCTGTAGGACCCTTATCAGCCAATGAGAGTTGGGAGCTTACACCTCTTAAGCTCTGTTGATGGCTTCTCATATTTTTCTCATAAAAATGCTACCGCAAAAATAATTTTGGAAGGGTTTGGAGGCTCTTACAAATGCTCTTTGGTTTCATTTTTGGGAGCCACAATTACTTCTCTGGCCTGCACTGCTACTTACTCAGTTTTCTATGTGAAGTCACAACCTAGCTCTGAAACAGGCTGGAACTCATTAAATCTGAGCAGGATGTTCAGTTCTGTAGATCTCATTTGAAAGTCAGTTGGCGATTCTGATATATTATTACAAATTTACAGTTGTCCTTCGTTGATAATTATGTTCTAAGTCTGTCCTTCAAATTAATCTGAGAGCATACTCTAAACAGCTCTGCCATGGATTTGGTTTAAGTAAATTACTTACAGGAATGACACATTTGTTACTAATCCTCCAGCCTCTTCTAGCCAAATTCTGTAATTCTCTCCCAGACTGGTAATTCTTTCTTATTCAAGCAGACCTACTGACTTCACATTTATTCACCCAGTTCAGACCACCACTTAAGCACATGGTTAATTGTAAACATGTGTTTAGGTCCCATTGACTTCTGTGAGGCTTAAGTGCTGTCTTGAATAGGCATTCTTTTCCAAATTGGAGCCGGAAAATTAAATTTGTCCCCCTATATAAAAGATCAATTCAACTGTTATGCCTCCAAAAGAAAGCTGAAAGTTCTGTTGGATTAAGGCAGGATATACATGTAAAGTGTAATAACTATTGCTGAATACCTTGTCAAGTAAACTCCTCTGCTGGAAGGAGCACGTGCATTCGGAGATGTTAAGGGATAGCTATTTTTGACACTAACTGTATATAAATACAAAGTGCATCTCAACTTTACCTGGAAGATGAGAATTTTGATTTGTGTGATTATTTCGTGAAAATCCTGAAATGACATAACCAGGGCCAAACCAAGGAATTTATAGAATTTGAAATTAATGACTATCAGAAGTAACACATTAAGTAAAATAAAAGGATTTTGTGTGTTTTATTTGGAGTGAATCATTGCTACACATTTTCTATTCCTGGTCCAAGCCACCTCAGTAGAGGCACTGGCCTGTCAATTCTCATTAAAAGGAGGAATAGAAGGAGGACCAAGTTCTGGCTGCCCATGTGCATGGACATATGCCGCAGATCCTGGGGGAGCAGCATGTTTTTATCATTGTTTTGGCTCTGCTGAGGTCTGACACAGGAGGCAGAGGTGGGCAAAGCTGAATGCGGGTGAAATTACCTCAAACCTGCCTTTGCATCCCTCCCTCTGTGTGCATCTTGTGCAAGACAAGTGGGCTGCAAGCAACATCAGAGGGCAAACAGGTGGAGGGCAGTTGCAAGGTCAGAACGTGTCCCACCTGCTTTTCGAGCATGCTCATGTTAGGGCTAAAGAGCGTAATACCCACATGCTTCTGGTTTAATCTAGCTTCATAACAGTAGCTTGAGCAAATAGCACTCACATGGAATGAACAGGAGTGACCACACTCTATGCGCCTCTGCAACCCTGGCTATTAGGGACCCCTTGGAGACTACTGTGAACTGGAAGGCTCTTGATGGCTTTGCAATAGCCAGGGTGTGCTCAGTGGGGTACACAGTTCTTGCCGATGTGTTGCTGTGTTCAGGCTGCTGGATAGACTGTTGCGGGCACCAGGTTTATATCAACATATAAAATGGGGCTGAGAAACTTTAAGTAGGAAAATAGGCTCACTGCAAGCGATGAGCCCGAGGAATCATACTACTGGCACAAAGCAAGCAGGAAGGAGATCTTATCAAGTCTCTTTGCAGTTCTTCAGAGGCAGTAAAAGAAGGGGTTAACCTTAAAAACATTTTCATCAATTACTTGGCTTTCCCATGACATCAGTCCTCTCAGTTTCCATAGTCCTTTGAAGAACAACATTACTAATAACTAACCTCGTGTCTTTCATATAATCCTGAATTTTCCTTTAAGCCTTCAAGGAAAATCACAATTTCCCTGTGCTAAGCTTCACTTTGAATTTGGAGTCTGAAACTTTATATGTGGGACATTGTGAAGGAGTCCTGGGAGAGCAAAAAGATTTTCTCTTCTCATGTTTGCAAAACACTTGGCATTAGTTGGGTGATGCATTTTAATTCTTTACCAGCATTGCAGATCTATGCATGTGTGTGATGCGTATCATGTGCGCAATGTATGGGATATACCTAAATATTCAAGTGTATTATTTTGGTGCACAAGCCAAATCACAGAATGGTAAGGGTTGGAGGGGACCTTTGGAGATCATCTACTCCAACCCCCAATGCGTATACATAGGCTGTATGACAGCTTCACATGGTTTGAAGGTGCTGGGGGATATGATATTTATACACACATTTGCCCCTCTTCCAGCAGCATCCTTTCTGATGTCAGTCATATCACCACATTTTCAAAACATTCAGAGTGTTAAGAACACTTCCACGAGTTGCTGCGAAATGTTTCACTATGTGGAAAAAACCTTGGTAAGAGAAGAGGTGGCATATCTGTGGAAAGACATCATGATCCTTACTTCTGAATAGGCTTGAATACAGTGGTATTTCCACCAGAGCACCACTCCCTTTTTATGGTGCCTGGTAAATGCCAAGATGTAGATGGTGACTAGACCAGAGCATCCCAGAGTGCTCCAGATGTACCTGAAGAAGGGCCTAATCATGTGAACACCAGGTGTAGTGTTTCTAATAGAGCCCTAAGGGCTGGTCTGTCACTGCACTGGCCTTGCAGGGATGTAAGGAGAGGTTGGCTGTTTCCATAGCTTGGCCATGCTTATCCTTGCCAATCCATTGGGATGCTCTATGCACAGTGAACACAGGAAAGATGCTAAACAAATGTCATCTGTGCTCCCATTTGATTATTATTTTTTTTTAAATCCTAACAGTTTGGTTTTTCGCTTGTGTGATTTTTTTTTTGTGTTTTTTGTTTGTTTTTTTTTTTCCTGTGTGTGGTGGTTTTTTTTTCTGTGTGCACTTTGAGGCTTCTGTTTAACTCTCCCAAAGAACAAACAAAAGAGTTGAATAAACTTGCTGATGTTCCCCATTTCATGGCCTGTTGATAACTACACGATAACCCTCTCCATTGGATTCTTCATTTGAAAAAAAAAAAGTAAGAGGAGGGGAAAAAAGAGCCTTTGTCAGCCTGGATAGCACTATTCACTGTTTTACCAGCAAGTTACAGTGAGAACATCAGCTTCCTGTCCTTTCATTGAAGCCCATTGATCTTTCTCCCCAGTAAACAGAGCGGCTCTAGCTTTTGTTTGACTTGTGCTCCCCATTTGTGCGATGCATTTCAGGGATGAAAAGTGCTGTTGTGGCCATTCTGCAGAAGGAGAAGTGGGACAATGGCAGTGGGACAATGAGTGGGAAACGTGTGGCGGCTGTCAGAGGGGGACACTGGGAGGTCGGGCCACCACCCCAAACACAGTGGCCTTTGGGAAAGGGGCTCGGAAAGGCTGTGGCCAAGCAGCCTGGATTTGAGCAGCAATGGGATTTCAGGTTGCTTGTCCTAATGAGAAGCAAAACCTTCAATGGTGGCCAGGAGGTAGGAGGGATGTGGCAGCAGATCTGAGATCTCACTCTGGCGTTGTTGCTCATTCAGTTACCAGTTAATTACAACAAAAATTATTGCAATTAAGTTTAAGTCTCCAAGCTGGGGAAGTGTGCTGGAGCTGCAGGACTAGCTATGGTCCTTTAGGAGCACCTTAATGAGCAAGGTCCCTCTGCTGTAAGAAGCTGACTGTGGGGGAAGACCTTTTTGGGTGGGTAAAGTGCCAACCATGGGGCAGAATTGAGGCTGAACTGGCAGAACTTCTGCCAGGGGAGCATACAACTGGGGTGGTGGGGTGGGAACCATGCAAAGAAATAAGCCTTTTTTTCCCCTTGTTTTTCTTCTAGTCACTAAAGTGAGTGATACTTTTGAAAACAGAGCAGAGATCTGGGGTTTCCCTTGATGATGATAAGATGGTCTGAAAAGGTGTGACTGCTGGCAGAAAGCAAATGTGTGCTTTGTCTGATCTGAAGTAGCAAGAAGCAAAGTTTACTTGCCCTCTCCTGCCTTTTAAGCTTCATTTAAGCAAGGAAACTTTTCCTTGTTGACTTTCATTGTATGCAGGTATTTTTCTTGGCCACACTGTCCCTAGGAATTGGTAAGCTTAAGTAAAAGAGAAATAATACAGTAAGTATCAGGGAAATACTTCCTGTGAAATCCCAAATCCACTGAAATGCAGAATTGCTGGTTTTTCTTCTGATGTTTTGTTTCAATAACAAAACTGGGTTTTAGTGGGATTCTGACCTTTCTTAATCCCTGTTTATCTATCTTGCAGTGATGTCTAGGAGGCTTGATGACCAACCACAAGTTTATGATGCTAGGAACTTGGCACCTACAGAACAAAAACATGAGCCTTCCCCCTGAAAGCTTGCAGTTACGCTATTCACATTAAGATTTCCTGGTTTGGTGTTGTCTACTAATAACCAAGCAGAAACACTCTTTAGCAGCTGAGATCTAGGTGTGGGTTGTGCTACTCTTTCTCCAAAAGTATCTGAAAACAACTAAAGCAAGTAGATGCAAGTGCATTTTTACTGATAACAATATCTCTGTAAATACTGTTGAGTTGCACTAATGGATTTGGGTGATTCTTGTTACTATAGAGAGGCTTAAGCAGACCTTTGCAGTGCTGAGTTTGAACAACTTCTTCTTTTTCTTCCTCTTCCCCTTTCATGACTGTTGATGAACTTCTTGCTTCACAGGCATAGTCCTTGCACGTGATTAGGCAATATACTCTCCCTGAAACTTGTAGGAGGAAATCTTTGCAACGTAGTTTGTCTAGACTGTTTCAGAGTCCCAAACCCTGTTTTTGTGCGGAGCATTCAAAATGTGGGAAATCTCAGAACAGATTAGAATATAACTGGATTGTTCCTCAGCTACAATGTCAAACAGGGTTAAAATGTTGTGGTGACTAAAATCTTCTTTTAAAATAATTTTTTAAAAAGTAAAATCTGAAATGCAGCAATTTTCAGAGATTTAACCCAGTGCTGCCACAGGCTAACTCTCTCTTCGCTGCTCGTATTGTAGGTAAAGCTACAGAGAAATGTAGCTTTTGTTATGGTTGGTGTACAGTTGACCAAGATAGTTTTTGCGAGAAGCTTGTGTGATGAGGCTTGGGCTCTTTTAAAGTGCTATCTTACAGCAGAAAATTGTTTTGTTTTTAAAATCGGAAACAGACACCTGTCTGTGTGATCTGATAAATAATTGTCCAAATATCTTAAATTTGCAAATATCTATTTTATAGTCTTTTTAAAAATATGCATAATGCACACCTGTTAGTGAGAACACAGTTGTAGAATTTTGTACTGAACACAGAAGCCTCTGTGCATCTGCTAAGGTAATTTGGTTGGTCACATAATGCAATATGTGTCTCTTGTCCTTGTGGAGGGTGTGAACCTAGAGCACACTTCTGCAACGACAGTGAATTCACCCACCGATGCTGCACAGATGAAGTTTGTGGACTTCTGAGTGCTTTGACTTGTACAAGTTTCACAGGACAAATCCATGTTGAAAAATTATACACAGGTAAAAGTCTCTGAGCCTAAGGCAAGGGACACCTAGGGGAATGCTGATAACTTATTTCAACAGCTTTTGGGTGTTGATTTTAGTGTTTTGCTTGCATTGTGTAAGTCCAGGTGTAAGTTATGCTGACAGAATAGCAATATAAGTAGGGTATACTTCCAAGTAAGGAGGCTCATTACCACTGAGTAGGTTAAGCTTAAAGAATATCAGTAATACAAAGCTGTTGGGCTGGTCGAGTGACATAAGCCTTTTTTATGACTAAAAAGACACTTTTCAGCTTCGCTGTGCTAAGGAAAATGTCGAAACGTTGTGGTGTCAAGCTCCAAATCCATATAGCCAAGCAGCCTCCTAGCCCTCAAGGTTTTTGCTAGGCGTCTAGAAGTCTTCTGAAGATGCATGATCTGAAAATGGTCTTTTTTTCTCCAGCAACTACGAAGACAGGCCCTGCCCTGGGAGGCAGCATTGGCTGATGCTAAAGCCTGGATGGGACAGTACTGCTCAGCTGTCACCCATTTTCTTTTCACTCCTGGGATCCTTCCCTTGCTTGGCTGACAACTTTCAGGTGCACTGATAATTTCAAGAATAGCTACAAAGCTGTTGGGCAATTACAGATATCTTGTTTGCTGTACTTGAGGTGCTGGGGAGGTGATGCTGGTGCTGACAACCTCTGTCCCCCTGCCCTGGGCCAGGCAGGGTGGTGGGTGGCATCTACTGGTAAAGGCAGAAGGAGAGCCTTGCCTGGAGTGGGGGAGGCAGGAGGGCTTAGGCTGCTGGATACAATTAATCAAAGCAGATTTTGGCTGGGGTAAATGGGTGAACACACTTCCTTCTCTTCAGCACATGGTGAGGGAGGTTTCCAGCCTGTGGAAAGTCAGGTCCTCAGTTCTGCCTCCTGTGTGAAAGGCGAGAGCCCCTGCAGCAGGAAACCCTGCTCCTGGAGGGTGAAGCACCCACTGTTCACCAAGTCAAGATCAGGCAGGGGAAGAGAAGGAGAGAAAGAGAAGGGACCACCTGCATCCACCACAAATCCTCTGGTAGTGCTTGTCACTTGAGCGCCAAGTTTGCATAGCCTGGTGCCCTGGCAGATGATAGAGAAGTGAGGGTTTGGGGGAGACTGGGTGCCTGCTGGGGACCTCCCTCCTGAGCTCCACCCTGTCAGTGCAACGAGGATTTCCTTCTCCTGCCCATCCCTCTTGATGTTATTGCAGATTCCAGGCTGGAGCCTTGTGGTGGGCACCACGGGCTGGTTTTGGCATGGGCAGATCCTCACCTTTTACAATGGCACCGTGTTCCACTTTTGATCACTTGTGTGCAGCCCAGAGTCCCTCTCTCTCCTGTTCTTCCTCTCCCTGACTGATTTTTTTTTTTTTTTTATTTTTCTAATGGACATGCTTTGCCAAGCAAATGGCAAAAACATGCTGCTCACTTTCAGGAGGCTTGCATTAGAAATAGGAAAGGAGGGCTTTTAATTTTTTTTCCTAGTGTAAAGAAAATGGGGCTGAGGGATGGGGCAGGGATTAAGTGAAGGAAAAGGATGACAGGTGGTCTAAATCCAGCTGTGAGTTCTCCTCTTCAAAAGGCAGGCTATTTCCTAGGTGCTTACATTCTCCCACAGAGTTCGGGGGATTAGCACAAATTGTGGCCTAATGATGCAATGAAGCTTTTCATGTTGCTGCTCTTCTCGTGGGCAGTTTGTGCTGTAGCCCTTAGGTGTGCTCCAGGCTAAAACACTGTCAGGTGGAGCAGAGGGCTGGGGTGATGAAGAGGAGCAGGAGCTTTCCTGGCTGCCCTGCCATCCTGCACACATAGTGTGTGCTCACCAGCAATTTGATTGCATTGGTATTTGTCTTTTTTTGGTTTTGTTTAGTTTTCTTGCCTCTGTTAAAAACTCTGTGAGCAAAGTGGGGGTAGCTTCTATTGCTGATGTGTGTTCACGTGCCTTGGTGTTTTGGGAGGCCACATCCGAACAGCCTTATGTTTCAAGTCGCTATGTATCTTCTAGCACCTTGCTCTTAGAAATACCCATTGCGTATTTGTGCTGGAAAGACAATACTGGCCCAAGGACTGGATTGCAGGGAAGTGGGATGCACTTTAGGGGATTTGGTTTGGGGGGCAAGGTGTCAGCAGGGTGATAGATCTGGGAGAGGACAATGATATACACAGTGGCAAAGAGCCACCGAATATTATTATGACTGCAATCTTCCTTCTGTGGAAGGCCAAGCCTGCTCAGGAAGTAAAAATTAATACAGTCAGAAAGTAGAACCCCAGCAGAATTTCCTGCAAATACCACAGGTGGAACATGGTAGGGCCTTTGTTTTAAATCACTTCTGTAGTAGCAAACAGG
Organism: Limosa lapponica baueri; assembly: GCA_002844005.1. NCBI lineage: Eukaryota > Metazoa > Chordata > Aves > Charadriiformes > Scolopacidae > Limosa > Limosa lapponica. The sequence continues at coordinate 106,956 of KZ506492.1, forward strand.
TCTTCCACTTAATTAACCTGGCTGTGGACTTATGCTGATGCAAGTGCATAAAGCTTGACCCAATAAGTAAATCCCTGTGTGCATATAAATCCATTGATGAAATGCAAGATTTTTCAGGTTTTCATTTTTTTTTGCACAGGAATCTAGTTCAGGACTGTTCTGGTCTAATATACTGGATTTGGGGTAGCCTGTACCTCTGTAATGAAGGTAATCAGTATGCAAGGACTTGCACTGGTGCATAGAAGTGCATGCAACTTACTACACTAAGCTAAATTGTTTTGATTAGACTTTAAAACCAATTCCATATTTTTTTTTCCATGAGGGGTTTACTTCAGAGTCACTAGAGCAATTCTGAATCTATTTAAAGATACTAGTCAAGACCTCTGTTCAAAATGCTGTCTTGGGAAAGATGTGATGGTTGAAGCTGGTTACAGATTGCTAAAAAGTGTAACCTTTTAAAAGATGGTTTTCTTTTAACTGAAACTTTTCATGCAAAACCAGGCCTGTGTTTCTTGAGAACTGTGCACCTCTCCTTGCAGCTCTGTTTTCCTTACCTTTTTTCCTGCAGGGAAGGCATGTTGTGAGGAAGGGAAATTTATACGAGGCAAGCTGAAAATAATGTGGGCTTCTAACAACAGCTTGAAGAACTGCAGAAATTTTCATGACACCTGAGATGTGAAATATTTGCTTTTCACTAATCTAACTTTACTGCCTTGTTGGAATCTGCTGTTGGCCTTGCAGGAGCAGAGAGTGTCATTTAT
>KZ506492.1:108118-137147 GCA_002844005.1 Limosa lapponica baueri
CGCGGTGGGAAGGAGCGACTGCTTGGATGCGGTGACAGAATCGAAGCCAGCTGTAGCAGTGAAAGTCTCACAGGGTTAACCACAAAGTCTGCCTGCAGCTGCTGCAGCTCAATACCCAGCATTCACATGCGGCCTCACCAAACTGCCTTGTGACATTTTTGATTCATGTCAGGGACAGAGTACCATTGTTGGGGGGGAAAAATAACTGTTTTATAAAATGTTCTGCAGGCTTTCAGTCATTTCAGTCTTTATTCTCTCCTCTGTGCCACTCTCTAAGTTGGAAAAAAGTTCTTCTTGCTTTACTTTTCCACTCATTGCTTTAAAAAAAAGTGTTTCTGGCTTGATTTCTTTGATTAAAAAGCACGAGCTTCTCCTTAAAGCTCAGGAAGAGGCTCATAGTGGGCCCTATTCTGCCTTTGTCATGTTGCTGTGACCCTTAGGGTTTGAGGGAGCTGTGCCTCTGGATGGTGTGACCAGCAGGAGAAGTGGCAGCATGCTTTCGCCAGCAGGAAGAATACTGTAGTTCAGGGGGAAGGGCCTTCCCTTTTGTAGCAGGCAACTGGGAAGGATTTCTTGAGCATTTCTCTGCTGTAAGAACAGGGCTGCCTGCTGCAGGTCTGCTGTCAGACCATCAGCTTGATTGCTCTGATCACGCCAGTGCAGTGGGCTCTGGGGATGGAGGCTCTGCTCGTTTACTCTTTTCAGTGCAAAGATAAAAAGCCTCTTTGTTTTTCAGATTTATGGAAAAATTTTAAATTGTTTGTCACTCATTGCCCTGGGTAACCCCATACTGTGCTGCTAGTTGGAGCTCCGAGGCCAAACACCTAGCGGCTGGCAGGGACAATGGGACAGTATGAAAAGGGCCTTTCCCATTCTCATTCCTCTGAAGGAAGTGCTGCTGAAGGGCCTCAATGCATTTTTCTCAGCTTTAATGCCTCCTTTGCTTCAAGCATGTACAAGGATTTGCAGTTTGAGAAAACAAATTAAATTAGTGCTGTTTCTTTTTTTTTTTATTTTTTTGGTTCAGCTTGTTTCTAAAGGAGTCGTTCCCCTACATCCATGTTAGAACAGATGCTCAGGTGGGGACATGGTTTGAAAAAATGTCCTAATGAAAGTATAATTAAAAAAAAAAAAGAAAAGGTTAGTGCCAAAGTGACCTTGAGCACAATTTCCCTGAAGCCAAGGTGTGCTGTAACAGGGGCTATCATTTGACCCCTTGCATTTGCCCATTCAGGACTTCAGGCAGAAAGATTTTTTTATTTTTTTCTTTTTTTTCCCTATAAAACGTTACAGGAGCTTTGCTGCCTCTCCACAAAGCAGAGACTGTCTGGACCACGGTATTGGTCTAGGTTCTCCAGACACAGCAACTGCAGCTCTGTTTCAGGCCTGATTTGAGCATTGAGTTCAGTTTCTCCATCCGCATAGATCTCATTTCTGTTGCTCAATTGGTTATAACACAGACTGCAGCACAAATCACTCGGACCACAGGTGATGGCCAGCTCAACAGCTGTAGCTATTTCATCACTGTCCTGGACACCCTGGATGATGGGGAAGTTATCGGGCTCTTTGGAACATGCAGATGGACTCAGAGCCCTGGGTGGGGTGCAAGGGTCTGAGCTTGGTGCATTGTGCTCCTCCATCCCTGTGCCTGAATAATGAGCTCTCCTGGGACAAACAGCCCCGGGGAAGTCACCACCCCAGTATCCTGATCTGCTCACAGCATTTGGGAGCATGAGGTGGTGGTGGATACTTGTGTGCTGTGCTCCCCTGGTGCTCCTGGTTCTGCAGCAGAGCGGCAGTATCCAGGCCAGCTCCTCAGAGAGTCGGTTCAGGCCCGGCAAACCTTATTAACTCAGGCTCTGTGCTGTTTGAAACAGGCTAAACTGCTCCAGGACTAGGAGGAGCAGGATAGCAGCGTACGTGCAGCATTGCACCCACACAGAGCTGGCCTGGGAGTCTCTGCATTGTGCCAGGCTTCATCCACAACCTGGATAAAGCACCTGCAGGTAATTGGGAGCTGGTTGTGCCTGACCGGAGGGCAGTGTCAGGTTAATTAGACATCTGCAGGCTATTCTTAAACCCTTCTTTTTTTTTTTTCTTTGCAGTCTCAAAATGGGGAACTGTTTAAAATTTAAAAAAAAAAAAAGAATAGGAATGAAGGCCGCCTGCCCAGATTGGCATAGAATATAACTTTGACTTAATTGAAGACTGGTGCAGACTGATTTAATCTCTTAATAATTTCCCTTTCTCAGGTACTAAAACCTGTGGCTCAGCATGGCTTTTCTGATTTTCCTGTTCTTTGGTTTACTTTCCATATTTTGCATTCATGTATTTTCTTCCCTGACTCTTAATGTGCTTAGGCTGTTAAGATGAATATAAGATCTTTATAGTAGCATCTGAGATCATAATCTGTCTATATCAAAGGCCAGAATTATTCCCTGTTGTTTGTAAAGGAATTATTTAATAAGTAATCCTTGTAAGTGTCAACATTACACATGAGATGACATAACACTTGGGGAAAGTAAGGACTAAGCCAATATTCCCACACCAGCTTCAAAGCTAAATATGCTTTCACATACAGATGCTTCCTATTTCTCATCCGTGGCTTCTATTTCCTCCTAATTGGAGTTGACACTGGAAGTACCAGTTCTCCTTTTCCTCCTCCTGGATGTTTTGATTGGAATGCTAATACCATCCTCCTTCATTACCAGGCTCCGTGGAGCGGCGTGCCACGTGGTTTAAGGTATAGGATCGGTTTTCCCATAGAGGCTTAGCCTATCCAAATGTCAGAGGAGTGTTAATTCACAGCTGGCTACTAGCTGCACAGCAGTCTGCGTCCTTCTGTGCCTGCACTCTTGGGAGCAATTGAAATCTGGACCCAGATTTTGCCTTTCTGGCCTATCCTGCCCAAAAGCAAACTTCCTGTTGAGTAAGCACAGAGAGAATCCGTCTGTTCTGCGAGTAAAATAGTGAAATCTTGGATGCTGAACACAAACATGCACACACACAAAATATTTTTCCCTTAGAGTGTTTCTACATGTTCAAAACATCAATCTCTGCAAAAATCTGAAAGTGTTGGCCCCTGGGTGGCAAATAACTTCTCCAAGGCTAGAGAAGCTTTCTGTTCTCTGCAAAACCCTCCCCATCCCCGCGTGTGCATCCCTCCCAGCAACCTCCCCAAATACATTAATAAATTTCTGTGGTGTGAATTCAAAACATTGAAATGTCATGGAGAGTGTATCCTTTCTGTTAACAAGGCAAGTCTGATCAAAATGTCCCTAATCCTTGCCTTCCCAAAGCAACCTCTGAGGTGGGGCAGTGTGGAAGAGAGGACAAAACAGGAAAATGTGCTGTGCTGGTGTAGCCACTCCTGTCTTCAGCTGGGGGTCTGCAGGACCCAGGGTACCTGCAGCCTTGTCAGGAGTTGTGTAGCTGCCAGGAAGTTGTAGTGATTTCTTGAGAGCTTACAAACATACGTTCATCTCTTCTCTGAAATCATTGTGAAGGGATTTTAAACCACTGGCTTCCTCATAAACATATCCTGAGGGAAGAGATTTGAGATTTCCCTGCAAAGTTATATTTTGCAGTCCTTTAGGGTTGGCTGTGAAACCACCTGTCATGCTGCTGAGGACCAGGTCCCAAGCAGCAGACCTGCACCCAGAGCCCTGCTTAGCCTGACTGGCTGGACCGTGGGCTCCCTGTGTGGGTAGAGGCAGCCTTTCATCTGCTTGCAGAAGTAATGCCCAAATGTAATGCCTCCTAGCTGGTTGTTGCACCCTGCTCACAAAACTGGTGTCCTTTACTGAGGGGCTGTTGGTATATTTGCAAGTCTTTTGGGGCAAGTGCTCCCTTTCCTTGTGCTGCATTTGCACAGCTGATGTGTCTGAGACTGTGCTGTGATGTGGCAGTGCAAATAATGCTAATAAAATAACAATGCCTGAATCCAGGGGGGCTTTCAGCATCTTTTCCCTACAAGAGTATGTAATGTTACAGTGACACGTGGATCTCAGCTTCCTCAGTGCTGACTTGCCAAATATGAAACCCTGCCTCGTTCCTTCTGTTGTCCTTAAAAATAAGTATTCTTCACCCAGTGTGCAAGAGCCAATCAACAAACTGCGTTGAGATATTTGTTTTTATTTCAGTTCTGCAGAATCGGCTGCTAGGCATCTAACACAGCCAGCACACTTTTCTGGCAAACACATAGGGTCTTTTCTACAAAAAGGCAACAAAGAAGAAACCACATTAAAATAGCTGATTGGTCACTTATACTTTGCATAACAAAAGCTCATTTGTGCATGTCCTAATTTCTGTCTACCTCGTTATGCTGAGGTGGTCCTACATTTACATATAAAGTCTCCTCCTAGAGGTGTGTTTTTTAGTATTATAATTACCTAATGTAACTAGAAATTATACCTTCATCCTACCAGCTACCACCAGGTTATTGCGTAATCTTATACCCTGTTGCGGTTCCTGCTTAGACAATGCTAGTCTTGAGGCAGGCAATTGCAGACATTATTTGTAGAGACTTTCCATTCTTGTTGTCATGGTCTCAGAACAGACCATCATGGTTATTCAGTTTTGTAGATTTTTAAGTCTTTTTGATATCAAATTCCCCCCTTTGAGACTTACGGACATGCTTTACATCTCTCGTAAGTCTCACCTTATACTTTTCCCAAGGAGCTTTCCTTAGTTTTTTTGTTCCTCTGTTTTCTTCATAAAAGGGTTGTCCTCTAATTTAATCATCATTATTTGCTGGGGTTTTCTATTTTTCGATGCCTGTTTGCAAAGATTTGAACATATAGGTAAACATTGAATCATGCAACAGCTTAGTAACAGAATGATCAGTATGAGTATAGTATTAGGAATAGCTATGTTAGCCAGGAAAGACCTAATCGTTTTTGCTCTTTAAAATTTGAGGCCAAATCCCTTAATCTCTATATTTTTTCTTCTACTAATTAAGAATTATCTGTTAAATTTAAGCACTGCATTCCCTTAAACTTGTTGCACCCATCATTATGCCTCAAAAGCAGATAGTCAACTGCAGCTTCATTATCTAAAGTAACTTCCCTTATTTGAGCTGCTTCTTTGTCCAAAGCTGCTATAGCTTGAGTGTTATAATTCATGTTTTTCACCAATGTATGTGTAATTTTTTTTATTGTGTGATAATTCATGGCTGTTCCTACTCCTGGTGCTAAAACTGCTGCAGCTGTCACTTCACTTGGGCTCCAAAGAGTTACTTGTTAATCATGGTCCTGTGGTAGAGCATGAGTCCGTCTTTTCTGTCTTTTGCCTTTTTCTGTTTGAAAAACTTTTTTTATCAGGGAGTGAGGCCGCTAATCTTCCCATAGAACAGGGTCTTCTGGTGATATTGGTGGGAATGTAGGGTATAAGCTCTTTTGTTGCAAAGGAGAAACTGTCCTGAGGGGAGCTTAGTATGTGCCCGTGCATAAATTGCTGATTCCATCTTCTTACACTTTAAGGGGGGGGGTTCAAAGTGAGATACATTTTCACATTTCATGGCTTAGGGTATAGTTCACAAATTGCACACAACTCTCTGCAGGGAACGTTTCTTTCACCTTGACTCTAACTGTTCCTTTATCTCTTATTTTAGTAATCTTTTCCCGACTGTATAGATTGCAGTAAGTTGTGTTGACCTCAATAGTTTTCAACAGAGTATAGTTTTTTAAAAGGTGTGTGGGGGGGGTGGGGGTGGTACTCCTATTAAATGTGAGTTGAACACCTCTTCTACAGAGATTCCCCCAGCTAGACAGAAAGAAGTGGTATTTACAATATTTTTTACGTCAGATTTTTCCACGCATTCTCTGACTGATCCTACCTTTGGAAAAGCATAGTTGACCCTACAATCTGGAGAAGAACCAAAAATGTGTAACCCTTCATTCTACAACGCGCTTGCACAACAGTACAGTCTTTAATAGTCCTGCTGTAATGGTTCTCCACTTGTCTTTGGATCCTGGTGGAGGGGCTGGCGTGACTCATGTGTACTGGATCCAAGAGCTGACTCCTTCCACCTTCACAGCAGTATAGGTGGTCAGCAGAACCATGTAAGGTCACTTTCACTTTTCTCTCAGCAGTTCTTCTTTCCAGCTGTGAATATAAACCAAATCTCCCCATTGAAAGTTGTGTACTGGTGAATCCAGGGGCAAAAGAGCTCGCTGAGACACTTGTGTAAGGATGATAAAAGGCAGAAAAGAGACAGCAAATAATTTCTTAACATTCCTTCCCCTTTAACATGCATTTGATCACTTCAAGTTCCCAGACTTTTAGCTGGATACAGTTTTCCATAATGCTGGTATCCCCTGACTGATCCTTTCCTTCTTTACTGGGGCATTCATTTTTCCAATGCCCTTCCTGCCAGCAATTTGCACATTGATGTAGACCTAAGGGAGTGCCCCTTTGTGCTCCAGGACCCCTACCTCTTTCTCCGTGACTTCCTCTGGCTCCACTTCTTCTATCTACAATTGCTGCAGCTAAAAGAGAAGCTTGTAATTTCATTCTTGCTTGTTCCTTCTTTTCTCTTTTCTTCTCTATTATTGTATATCTTATAAGCAATTTCAGTTAACTGAGAGAGAGACATTCCCCTCGCTCCATCTACTTCCTGTAACTTCTTTCTTATGTCTTGCGATGACTGGCCTATAAACAACATGTTAAACATTTTTTTTATTTTCTTCCTCTTCTGGGCTTTAATCAGTCCACTTCTTAGCTACCTCACATAACCTCTCATAGAAAGCCAATGGGCTTTCATCGGGTTCTTGTCTAGCTTCCCATAGTTTGGAAAGATTTTTAGGTTTGGGGACCCCATGCTGTATCCCATATAGTATTAACTGCTGATACCATTTCAGTTTAGCTTTTCTGAATCTGATATTTGGATCCCATTCTGGATTTTCTCTCAAAAGGAAATATTGACTGGAATTCTCCTGCCTATTTCTTTTTGCCTCCCTCCTCTTTCACCTTATCTAACACCATTCTTTTTTCTCCTGCAGTAAAAAAGCTGTTTAATAGAGCCTGCATGTCTCCCCAGTTAGGGTTGTGAGTCAGCATGATAGTTTTTAAAAGCTGATACGTTCCACCAGGGCTCTTTCCATATGAACCAACAGATTATTTCCAGTTTAATAGGTCACAAGTACTAGATGGGGCATGCACAAAAACTGGTAGACTGTCTGCCGCCCACCACTTGTTTCAAGGGCACTTGTATTACTGGCTGAGTGTGTCCCCGAGTCCTACCTGAAATGGGGCTGAATTGTTCATCTCCCAGTTGTCCTTTTCACTTGTTTGTTTCTTGGTAGTCTTTGTCTGCTCCTGTCCAGGTGTTATATGGGTGTGGGGAAGAGGGAGCTAGTAACTGTACATCCTCCTGCTCATCCCTTCTGCAACATGTAGTCCCTTCTCTTCAATACATAAAATTAATATACCTCCTCCCAATTCACACTTTTTCTGAATGTCTGGATTTCTATACAAAGTCATAAAAACATCAACATATGGAACTTCATCCTATTTCCCAAGTCATCGACAACACAGCATGAATTGCAATATAGTATTAAATTGTAAAGACCTGTTCTCTGACCACCTTTCTCCATCATCCAACCTATAATTTGGCCTCCACTGATTACAATATCTTTTCATTTTCTCATGAGTCATTGAATCTCCTTCGAACTTGTTCCAATTTTTTAAAATACAACCCAAAGGACTACAGGGAGGAGACGCAGCTCGATCCCATATTCCACATATATTCCACTTATATCTAATTTTCAGATTTATTATTTAGGTTTCAGACTTGTAAAACGGTTATTTTCAGAAAGTGGTGAGGAATCCTGTATACGTTGCTGTGCCTGCTCTTAATTTCTTGTTAAAGTAGATTGATTTTTACTTTGCTGGAAATGAGGGAGAGACAGCCAGCACAGGAGGCTTTATGCAAGCTTTCTTCACATCCCCAAGCTTAATCCGAAACTGTGCGAGGTCTCCTGTAGTCCAGGTCTGTGCTTCTCTTTAACAGACATTGTGGTGTTAATTGTGTTACGTCTTTGCACCAAAGACACGTGGTCCCCAGGGACTGTGATTACTCCATCAAAATAATTTCTTTCATTGATCTAAATGGCATTTGATCTAAATATATTTTTAGAGGCAATACAATGGCATCAGCCCAGAAAGCTTGGACTCAGGAACATCATCTTCCGACGTGTTTGTACGCTACCTTGTGTGTCTGTGGCACTGCTGCAATATAAATATGCCAGCTGCCTCCTCTAAATTTCCCGTCTGTTTCTGTTATCACAATGTTCTTTCCGGAAATCCATGCAAAATATCAAGGAGTTACATCAAATATTTTTCTTTGTCTTGAATTCCTGAGTCCTCAACAGTAGTTTCCTAGAAAAGTGATACCCTCCTTATCTATTTGTTAACTCCTACCACGTATCGCAAGGCATTCTTGCACATTCCCATCAGCCATGACAAACTTATCTTGTAGACTTATGTAGTGATTTTGATGGCTGTACGGACCTGTTTGTTTTGTTCTGAACTAAATTAATAACACTGCGATGGCACCTGCTCTAGCACTGAACTTCTAAAACTCTACTAATATACTAATCAGCATGTCAGTAGAATATTCTTTCTGGATAGAGACAAGCCTGGTGAAACGGATTAGACATTCACATGGCATTGCATAATTCAGAGAGCAGGCATGGTGCATATGATTTGCATTAATAGCCTCTCCTGCAGCAGCTTCTCACAGGTCTCTCTCATTAGATCATATGTGGAAGCTTCCAGACTGTCAATCAATTACAGTAATTTCCTTTTCCATATTTATTCCATCACGATCATTGACAGTTACCATTAAGTGACATTAATACAATACAATACTACCTTGCATTTTCCAGTGCTCCTCTTACAGAGTGCTTAATCCATATAAGGCTGAGAGGCTCCCGGAAAAAGGTGTCTGCTCTCCCTCGCTCAGTGTAGCGTGGCTTGCCTGTGGTGGGGAAGAGGACAGAGCACATTGTGTTACGGTGTCTAGTAAGCCCTCTGGGCTGCTCTGGAGCAGGGTCTGCTGGATCAGGATGGAGGTGGCTCCTTCCCAATGGTGAGCATGAGGTGCAGTGAGAGGTCAGCAGACTCATCAGGAGAGAAGATGATTTTACTAACTGCAACAGCTCAGTGCAGCTTGTGTGGCATGTTCAGGTGCATTAGCTTGGCCATTTTAGCACGGTTGTGTTTAAGGTGATGCCTTACCTTGTTTGATGCTCATGGGCCTTTCTGGTGGAGTAATAAGAGCCAAGTTTTCAAATGTAGCAGCTAACACCTGGGCATTCTTAATGCTACTCATTCAGTAGCATCCCTTATTGAATAGGTGCAGGCCCAGCAGCACCACTGCTACAGAGCAGGGGAGTCTTTATGCACTTTAAAAATAACAAGGTGTTGATGTTATCACGCTGGAGCTAATGGCCTGATGGCAGCTGAACGGCTCTTCCCGGCTCTTTCTCTACAAGGCTTGTTGTGATAACTGTGGTGAAAACTGAGACTGGTGGTCTCAGCCCTCCTATTTGAGATCCATCTTTTGAGGGACAAACAGTGGGTGTTAAATCTGTTAGCAAATGTTATAGAAGAAATAGGTGTGTTACTTCAGCAAACACTGCATGGTGGGTCAACTGGAGCACTGCATATGCTTCTGGCCATTGCTAGCTATCACTGGTCCTTTGTTAGCTGATGTTCACTGAGACCTCTCCTGTGGAGTTAGAACACAGCTCACAAGTTTTCTTAGGTCTTCTTGTCCCTTAGATCCCTGATGTCCTCCCCAAATATTTAGAGGCTTAATTTTAAACTTAGAATGTAATCTTGTTCTCTGGGGTGGATGGGAGAAGAAATGTATCTTTTGCGGATCAGGAAAAAGGAATTGGTTCTATATCCCCCATGGACTCTGCTGCAACGTTCCCCCTTGGCTTCCCCGTACTGTACTTTAGTAATGCTCACTTAAGAATGCATTGAGCTCCTTTGGATTTTTGCTGCCTTTGTTCTAGGGACTGTTTCTGCCCCTTTTCAGTCTTGAGGTGCTTTTCCCAGCTCACTGAGCTGACATGATGAGATTCTTTCACCACTCATCAGTAAACACTTCATCAGCAATTCTGCACATGCCCAAGGGGTTTTCCTCTCTTGTCTTTGCTGAATTTTCTGGTGCTTCTTTCTTCTTCATCTCTCCTCCTAGGTTGGACGCTTTTCCACTTATCCCCATCTCCCTCTTCTTTGATACATGTCAGAGACTAAGCAGGATCAGTTGCCACTGTGTGCCCGTTCAAGACCCTCCTAAAGCTATTGTTGCCAAATATGCTGGATGTCTTCTTTCTCATAGTGCTCCGCTTCCATCCTTGTCATTCATGGGTAACAGTTCAATGATCTTTCCCCTTCTCTGTCTGCTAAGCTCATTTAAAATCCAAACAGTTTCTGGCTGTCAGCTCTCCTGTTTGTGACTTCCAGTCTGTTTACTTCTCTCTTCAAAATCTTTCCTGTCACCTCTCATCTTCAGACTTGTCAGAGCCTCTCCAAGACATTCATTTCCCCATCCCTCTTTTGTCCTCATCTGTGGCTTCTTGTCCCTGTTCACGAGTCTGCAGTTGAGAGGGTCCTTCCAGTTTGTTGCACTGCCACCATGTTATTTTAAGTATGCTTTTTGCTCAAGCTTTTCCCAGGACAGGGGTGGTCTTGGCTTCTAGTATTCACTGCTCAGGCCGTACCTCAAAGTTCTGCTTTGCTTGTCTATAATCAGTTCTGTACCTGCATGAAGTTCACATAGTGCCTTTTCACTGTTTTAGGATCCTGCGTTTTGCTCACAATTTTAAACAAGTTTCCCTCTAGATAGGGATGGTCTGAAATTTGAATTTCCCTTACATTGCTGTTGTTACTTCCAGACTTTAGGGTTCTACCTTACATATATATGTGCTGGGCATGGACCTTGGATGCACTGCCAGACTTTGCCCAAAGGTTTAGGTGGCAGTCATATCACAGTTCTTGCTTTAGCCCAAGCTGCTTTTTGCCCCAAGGCAGAATAACGTTCTCAACTTGAGTGCTGGCTAAATAATTTTTAGGTGTCTAAGTAAATGTGATTTGATTTTTTACAGCTAGCAGATGATTTAGTTGGGAGTTTTGAGCGCTTTCCATTAAGCCTTAGTGAGTTATCTTTGCTAACTGGTTGTAGCTGATGGTGTGCATTTTTTTCTGATCACACAATCATTTGAGAATTTGGCAGCGTACATTCAAAAATATAACCAGCATAGTATTTTTTTCTTCTGTAAGAATGGATCATATTGCTTTCTGACATTTGTTGTTTCAAGAAACGTTTCAGTGAATTTCAGTATTTGAACCAGAATTGTGTACTTGTCTACTCAAGAAATAAAACAGCATTTCATGTAATTCTAATCACTTGATCTAGATATTAATAGGTCACGCTCAATATGTTAACAATGATTGTGGAATAAAAACATATGAAATCTCAAAGGCTAAACTAAATGTGGGAATGATGACTATGCTATATTTTCTGTGAGTTGAAGAAGACTCATGTAAACTGTATCCTGTGAATTATTCCCTACTTTTCAACAATATTTATATGATGGATTGTTGTCTATTGATGACTTAAAGTGATTCCTGTGAATATAATTTTTATCTCCATTTACACAGGACTGGTATGCATTGCTCTAGTGGAATGTTTCTCCATGGTCCAATAATATGAAAGATGCTAAGCACTTTCCTTGCAAGTGAAGGTGCAAAGGGAAGAGTCACAGAAGAGTGCACCCCCCTGAATAAATAGTGTTAGCGACCTTCCTTAAGATCTGCTGATGAAAAGTAGCAAAATACTATATTATTGTTGGATATTATTATTATTACTATTATCTGCTTTTGCCAAGCTTGATCTAATGATGCAGCAGCCTGGTGTGGATTTGTGTTGATTGACAGAAGAGATATATGAAACAGCCCCCCAACAGCTAACCGGTGTACCACCCACTGAAAGCAGAATTTATACTGAAGACCTTTAAATGGTGTGGGAAATGCGTGCGCTGAGTGAAGTCCTATGGGATGAAAACAGGGAGTGGGGTGCGTGGAGCAGTTGGGGGAGAGCTTTCACGTCCTCTTGGAGAAATTGTGTAATGAGATATACGGGAGGGCTTAGCGATTTGTTAATGACTTGACTGCTGCTCCAGGAGAACAATTGTGTAAGCTGTGGAACAAGACGTAGTATTTGTGGGTGATTAATGAGAATTTGTCATCTGAAATACAGTCAGAGCAGCGCCTTCGTAGCTATGTGCCTCAAACTCTCAGAGGCAACCCACGGTGGAATATTAGAGGAATTACTCAGCAGATTACTTCCATGTTGTTTATGTCAGCTTATTCATCCTAACGCCCATTTGATAAAAGGAAGGGGGTGTGAGAGTTTACGTAGGCATTTTTGTTAGTGTCTAACTTGTGGCTCTTCAAAAGGTCATGGGTACTTGAAGCTGTTTCAGACTGGTCAGACCACGGCTATTAGTCACGGAGCATTATTCACTCAGTCCCTTTCTTTCTTTTCTCTTCCCCATCCTTTTAGCTGAAGAAGTGATCTTTGGAGAGGAAACAATAGCTGAAGGAAACTTTTTTTTTTTTCCCGGATGTTGAGTTTTTCCACCGGAATTTAATAGAAATTATTGGCATGCTCTCGGCTACAGGATGACCTGACCTCCCCTGTGACAGTTCATCAGAGCTGGATGCAGGAGACGTCTTAGTAGTTTTGTCTGCTTGTTTTCCTGTCGTGTCAAGTGTGGTGGTTTTGCTGTACTCTCAGTCCTAACTAGGAGACCTTCCAGGATTTAACGATTTTTCTCTTACAGGCTGCTCATTCTGTAAGAATTACTTAACACCATTCCTCAAAGTTTCTCTTTCAGTTACTCCTTAGGTAAAATAGCTAGATTTTCAAAAACTGAGTGAAAATCTGTCAATGCTTGCCTGGATGAGGAGTCTGATACTCATTAGTGTGACTTAATCTATTTTTTGTAAGTGAAACCTGGTAGAGGCTTATGCTGTTAGCTGTTCATATTGTAGTAGAGCCTAGTGAATCCACCTGCCTTGAGCCTCTGTTTGTCTTGGTTCTGTATGGATATTAAAATGTGTCCCTTGCCCCAAAAGTAAGTCTGTGTGACAGACAACTGAGTGGAAATGAGAAATGTCAAAAATACAAGCTATTTTAGGAAACTAGTTGCTGTGCATAATTCTTAGTCAATCAGCAGCTCTAATGCTTTTATAAGTAATTTGATATGTGAGTGTGAAGACTGGCAAAAAAGAAGAAAGGATACTTTCTCCAGTGAAAACAAATGGAAACTATTTTAATTTATATACTGTTATGGTTCAGGATGCAATGGTAGAACTGTGACCTGTATGTTTTTGGAATATGCCTCAAAACAAACAAAAGGCATATTTCTGTTCAGGTGATGAACAGAGAAGCCATTCAGACAATAGACTGGATATAAATTCATGCTAGATTAATGTTTTATTTAGGTTGGCATCTAAATTTTAAATGTCTAGAAGCCAAAGCTTATTTGAGTAAAGTCTTAGCATTTATTTTTATGTGCCCATGAACAGTAACATGTAAATCACAGACTATCCAGCAGCAGATAGTTACTGTGGTCTGATCAGATCTTGATGTACAGAATGGCTCTAATAGCATAATGTGCTTATGTAATCTAAAGTTTTATACGGTTTCCAACCCAGTTCATGGCTTTGTGGAGAGTACTATTTTTGTTGGTTTCATAGGAGGGCTACAGCAATTTTGTTGAAATGTTTTTAAGAGGAGGAAACCCCCTGGGTTTTCAGTAACTGCATAAGTAACAGTCTAAAACACTTGCTTTCTGCATACAGTTTCAATGTGCTGTCAAAATATCACCCGCCTGAAAATTAGAGCTTTCCCTGGGGTGAGCCAGGGCTGTGGGGAGAGCTGTGGCTGGAGCCCTGTGTGCCCCAAGTCTCGTGCAAGGGCCAGGTCCTGGCCAGGAGGCGCCTCTGCTGTACGGTCCAGCCACCCGCAGCAGAGAGGATCTTGGCCATGGGATGTAGCCATCAGGGAAATTTGAGGGATGTGAAAGGCTGTTGCTGATGGATCCTAAATGAACATTTTTATTCCTTTGGTATCTTCTTCTTTATTTGCTTTTCTTGGTGGTGTTGTATCTTGACGTGCTGGTGAAGGTCTGCAGAAGGGCTCGAGACTTGAACTTTCCTAGAGTTTACGGTACTCATGTTTCAGGATTTTCATTACTTTGTTTCCCTAGGTGCAGTCTTTACTGATTTCACAATTGAGCAAATAATTCTCGTAGTAATAGCATTGTTGCTGGGACGGATGTAAGGCCGTAAGTGAGGCAAGGTTTGCGTGGAGGGAGGGGTGCGTTCTTGCAGGAGGAGGCCGTGTAGCTGTGCGGAGGAGCGGGCGTGCTCCAGAGCCCGTGGGCACTTCTCTAGGCACAGGAGAGACAAGAGCGAACATCAGGCAATGCTGCGGCACGTGTCTGGGGGGAGGAGGGGAAGCCTCCTGCAGCTTCAGCAACCACAATTCTCATTTTTCTGTTCAGAGAGGAGGTTAAACTTTGTTTGTCAGCAGTGGCTTTCTGACATGTCTCCCTGCATTTCCTTCCCCACCTCCAAAGCCGTATTTCACAGAATCATAGAATGGTTAGAATTGGAAGGGACCTTAAAGGTCATCTATTCCAAACCCCTTGTTGTGGTCAGGGAACTCCCACTAGACCAGGTTGCTCTAAGCAACATCCAACCCATCCAACCTGGCCTTGATCACCTCCAGGGATGGGACATCCACAACTTCTCTGGGCAACATGTTCCAGTGCCTCACCACCCTCATAGTGAAAAATTTCTTCCTGATAGCTAGTCTAAATCTATCCTCTTTCAGTTTAAAACCTTTACCCCTTATCCTATTGCTACATTCCCTGAGAAAGGGTCAGGCCTGTAGGCCCCCTTTAGGTACTGGAGGGCTGCTATAAGGTCTCCCTGGAGCCTTGTTTTCTCCAGGCTCAACACCCCAAACTCTCTCATAACCCTGTCCTCATAACTCTATCATCATCTTTGTGCTCCTCCATTCTTCTTTGCCAGGTGCTGCCCCTGCGGGCAGGCATGGCTCACACTGCGCCTGCTGAGTACGGTGAGGCTGGTGGCTAGTTTGTGGTGCTTGAGCACATGGGGGTATCTACTGCCCCTAAATACCTCTGTGCTCAGGTGGGGGAGTTAGGACTGTCGCAAAAGGGTGCACAAGTGGCTCCTCCTTGCAAAGGGGTGGAAATGGCTCCCCGTACAGTTGGAGGCCAAGTGCCCGCCAGGGACAGGGTCCTCACTGAAAGCTGCACCTGACCACAGTCTCCCCTCCCCGGCCCAGCAAATAAATGCTAGAAACAGTAATAAAAAGGAGAGCGTGGGTGTTTTAAAGCAGGCCTTCTGGCCCTGAGAAGGGGACAGGTACGCTGATGCCAAGGCCAGGTGACCCCCTGCAGCCAGTGGGAGAGCTGCTCCCCGCTGAGCTTGCCTCGTGCACCATCCAACTGATGCCTCTGGACTGATCCCTGGCATCACCTGCTCCTCTCCCCTTCTCAACCCCCACATGGCGGGTTGGCCAGGCTCTGGGTGGCAGGCCTCATCTGTTCCCCCAAGGAAGTGGTTGCTTGTGAGGTGCCTGCTACCTCTTTGCCTGGGAAAGAGACAAAGGTCTGCAGCCTCCATGGCTGGTGTGTGGCCTGAAGTCACTGCACGCCCTGCTTTCTCACTGGAAGCTTTGCCTTGATAAAGGCTCAGCCGAAATGGGAGCATCACTCCCAAATCCTCCTTATGGGTGTCTCTTGTGTCCACTTGCTCCACTTCAGTGCACAAGGAGCTAGTACCTCATGGGGTCTTTGTGTCCTTGTCTCCTTGTCTGCCTTCTGTTTTTGAGGGGATTAGTTGTCCTTGTGCTGTCTGGTCCCTGAATTGCAGATTTTGACTATATGGTCCTTTCTGTGTTTCATACTGCTGGTGCTCTGTTCTGCCATTTAGTGTAGATGCAGGTCCCAAAATAACCTTGAGGCTCTCTAGCTTGGTGGGGAGCAGATGTGCTGGCAGCACGGTGCACTTGGCTGCAGAGAAGGGGGATGTTCTGGCTCGGCTTTCCTTGGAGCATGTCTCTTCCAGCTAGTCTCTTACGTGACATTCATGGCAGCCTAAACATATGGGCAGGGGTGCAAGGGTTGAGCAGTGGCCGATGTGTGTCAGTCCATGAGGAATGGATGTAAAGCAGGGGGACAAGGTGGAAAAAGGGCAACCTGAGATGCACCAGACCTCATGTGATCGAAAGGCGTTTTGTTGTTTTTAATCAACTTTGATTTAGGGAGTTTCCATTCTTCTCTGGCTACAGATTTGCAATTGAAGGGTGCCAGCTTTGTACGTAATCATAAATATATGCATAATTTTGATATTGTCTCCAGAAGTATTAGAACCTCTGATAGAAAAATTGCCAAGGGGGGTTTGCATAGTTGTGTCAAAAACACACAAAAATCACATGACTGTTTACTGCAAAATCCTGAAAACCTGGTACGTTTTATTCAACAAAGACTATTGTAATAGTTGATAGGAAAACCAGATTATCCAAGAGCGAGAGAAGGGAGACAGTGCAAGCCAAGTTAGCTGGTTGCCTCCTCACCACACTATGAGACTCAAGTGCTTCAGTGCTTCCTGCAAGGTTTCAAGACTCAGTAGCTTCTGTAAATCTGCCGTATGCTTGTTATCCAGGTGTTTGCATTTTTGCTTCCCTTGAACTCACAGTAGATAGAGAATCATCATTCTAGCTACAGGCAGGACAGTACAGCCAGGTGTTATCTGAACTTTGGATGCAGATACCTGCCAAGCACCTGAGTCCTGATTTGCAGCAACTCGTATTGCACATCTACGGAGAATCTTCCCATCGTGCCAAATTGGAAAGAATGGATTTGGGGATGGAAACTCAAATTAACTGTTTGAAAGAGCGTGCCAGGCTCCTTTAACTTGGAGCTTTAAGCAGATAGAAGTGTAACTCATAAGAGGTGAAGGGTAAATCAGTCTTAATTTTAGCTTACCTTTACTCTCTCAAGATGTTAATAATTGGTGGGTCCTGGCAGAAAATATTTTTCCTTGACTTGTGGATAGTATCCATAAAATACTCACAGATGTAGCAAGCAGCTGCATTGTGATGCTGTTCTTAGAAGATGATGTAATGCTGGATTAATCACTTCTGAATCATTACTGATTTATGAATTGAGAATGTTTGCAAATTATGGGTAAATTTTGCTAGCTCAAGTGAAATTCATGTCAGCTTGGTCAGGTAGTATTTCTGGGACTGTTGGTCAGTGCTCCCATTGGGGCTTTTGCTCCATTGGCATGATATTTTACATTGGCTTTCCGGAAATACTTCTCGTTTTGGTGGGCTGTCATGGAGGGAGTGCAGAAGGAAAGGCAAAATGCTGACAGCTTTGGTGTGCTGTGCTGGCAGTATTTGGATCTGTTGGTGGAAGAATGACTTGAGTCCATCCCTCGTTCTAGACATGTTTCAGATGTTGGGGCTTCTGAAGAATGAGGCGGTAGCTTGAGAGATGAAGCACTTGGGATCCACAAAACCAGGATGCTGGTTCTGAAAGGGGCCCTTTCTTCTCTGCCTTAATGTTTGCCATGTGGTCAAAGAATCCTCCCTTGTCTCCTGTTTCCTCAGGCTCCAGTTAATTTCCTGATGTCTCTGGCAGGCGATGGGCAGCTTGGAGCAGGAAGTTGGTAGAACCCAGTTTTAAATCTATGCTTTCAGTGAGGAGCTGTTAGTACATGGACACCTAATTAAAGTAATAATAACATATCAAACATTTACCTTGCACCTTTTCTTAATCCTCAAAGACTTCAGCTGCCTTTGAGATGGAGCACAACATGCTGACTGTGCATAATAACGTCACAGAATGGTTTGAAAGGAGGGAAAGAATATCTGGTCCATGGAAACTGCAAGACGGCATAGTAGAATTGTAGTTATTTCAATGAGACAGACTAATGCTCCAGAAAGGAGAAACTGCCCTACTGACAGCGTGCCTGAAGAGAGAGGCACAGAAAATGACTGCTATAAAGGACCTGGTTTTGTAATTGCAGGAAGTTTTTTGCTGTGTAAGCCCAAACTGAACCTCTTTAGCCTCAATTTAGCAGATATGTCTGCTGGATGTGTTTAAAACAAAATAAATGCAAGATATAATGCCTTTTTCTTTCTATTTTTAACTAGTCTGGTTTGTTTTTAATGAGATGGTTGGGTCCTGAATTATTTTCAGGTTGGATCACCCTGGTTTATTCTGGGAAGAATGACCTTTTGTCAAAGAGGCTGTGGAAAAAGTAGAATGCGTCCAGACTCATGCCAGGTTAAAGCAGTCTTTATAGATCATGCTATAGAAATATTGACTGTGATCAACAGGGGTACAGGGAAGCCAACTGATTATAAAGACCAGCTGAAAAAAAGAAACTGCAGATGGAAGATAACTGCTTTCCCAGAACGTCCGTGGTAAAGGCTTTGTGGAAATTAGCAGTGGGTGCGCAAACGTGTGCCTTCGTGAAGGACGAGACTAGTTTGCGTGACTGGGTGCGGATCCAAATGTTAAGAAGTGGGATGTTGCACCCTGGGAACCCCCGTGCTGATTGGTTTATTACAGAATAGTCTGTAGTCTGGGTGGATTAGCTAAAATCAAGAACAAACCATCCTGAAGGAGTTGGCTTTTCTGCATCTGGAATCACGCCACAATCATTTAATATGAGAGAATCAGCCCTATAGTCATGGAGGGAGTTTTTTCAAGATCTCTTGTTCCCAGCATAGCTATTGTGCTCAGTTGATGGCCATTAAACCAGAGGCTTATTTAATTTTTATAAGAATTTTCTTGCTTGAAAAAAATGAAAGTTATGAGCTGAGTGCCCTATATTTGCTACTCCCTAAGTGGAATACAGAGATGAAGGAGGGAATTTTGGTGATAGCCAACTGCTGATTGAATGAATTGCTTTTAGCAGCATGGAAAAAGAAAGTGTGAGAACACCGTGAGCTATTATTTTACAATTATCCTATTTTTGCCACTGTGGGCTTCTTCAGGAATCAGACTCTGGGTAAAACACTTTTGTTGTTGTTGTTGTTCCTGTAGCTGCTGGATATAAATACACATTTCTTTTCCAAAATGTGTCTTTCCCCTTATAGCCAATCAAGAGGAGTCCACGAATCTCTGGTTTTGGTTGCACCTTTGTTAGGTTATATATATACATATATATTTGGAATATCACACTGGTTTGGCTTCCTGGTTGGTGAGACTGAGACTATGGCCTTTCTTACTTTGCTTGAACTCGCTCTGAGATGCTAGTCCCTCTTTGACCTTTGAGAGTACATGGGTTCCTACCAGCCCTTGCTAGAGCTACTTTGCCAATAGTGTAACAAGCAGAAGATTTCCTTTTGTAGAAATGTCACCAGAGTCTTACTGTTACCTTTCTTTTGAGCAGTGGTCTGCTGTTGGACTGCGCGAACTTTTTGGAAGGAGGGAAGAGACAGTTTTGCTGTGTGACGCATTTGTTTTTGAAACAAACAAAAGCTCAGTGCCTAGAATCTGGGCTTTAAAGCACAGAGTAAAGTTCAGCCATCACATAGATCAAGATTGCTGGGTCTGTGCTCAAAAATATTAGAGGGTTTGTCATAAAAAAAAAAGTTAAGATAATTTATATGTCTAATACATTCAGATAATGTATTGAAATCCATCTTCTCTGTTTTTTTGGCTGTGTTTGGAATCAGAAATACCAAAATACCACGAGGGAGTCTGCTCTCATGTTACTTCTTGCCAAGCCAGGGTTGGAAATACTCAAAATTTCATGAGAAAGGGTTTTCTCTAGGGAGTTCAGTCCATTTGTGCAGACTTGTGTGGTGCTCAGATGGTTTAAATCATTTAGGCAAGGATCACATCTTTCAGATGTTTGATTGTCTCCCAAATCTGAACCTGTTTGAAGGGTGGATCCTCCATTTGTGGTCTTCCTAAAATTGAATACCAAGTATATCAGTGCTGATACGTACCTTGAGCCTACTGCTGCTTGTAGCTGAGATAAGTGAAAGCAATTTTAGCCTTGAAGGCAGTGGAAGAAGACCCTTATGCTCTGTGGACTGTGATGGGACTTTGAGGGTGTGTAGCCATCCCGGATGTAGCCACTGTGCTGATTCTTCAACTTGTGTTCGGCTAGCAGCGCATTTGCCTTCAGCTAGGCTGACACAGAGCTGGAAGCATATGCAATGGCTGCTACTTCGTGGAGTATTTGAGTCAGGCCAGCATGCATCTGTTGTGGGAACAAATGAAAAGCAAGTACAAAAATCTTTTCTCAGTTTGTGTCACGCTCTGTGGTATTTTCTGCCTCCTCTGCCAACTGATCCTGAGAACACATGCTTTGCCTCTTTCCTCTAAACGCTTTCTTTTCCCAGGTACTGAAGTACGCTTCTATTCCTCCTCTTCCTGCACTGAAACAATTCACAAAACCTAAAATCAGGAAGGAAAAGAAAGAGTTGTCGTGCTTGGCAGGAAAGGGAAGCAGCACCATAATGTTTCTAGACGTGTCAAGCATATGTTATGTTGTGCTGGCACAGAAATGTGCAAATGCAATGCTCAGTTTCTGGGTCTTTCAGATTTTAGGAAGTACTTCATATAAGTGGAAATGAATGAGTCTGAGATTTGGGGTCCTGATTGCTCTGTTAGGACCTGATCCTTATAGCAGATGTCCATGCAAACTCAACCAAAAGGAGTCTTCCATGACTACTCCCTTGTATAAAGCTCAAAGCTACATGAACACGGTCTCCACAAACTCCTGACTGTTCACTTCCATTTTAGAGTACATCATGCATGGGAAACAAAGCGGGTTTTTTTTTTAAATCAGGAGTTACCAGGACTTACCAAGACAGTGCCACCAGAGATTAAAATGAGGATCTTCCTACAAGTTCCTTTGTTACTTTCAGAGGTTGTATGGCTTAACGATTACTCCCTTTTTGGAAAACAATCAGTTGTTGATGTTTTCCAAGCTGGTGTGATATTGTCACTGTGTCTGTTCAGTGTGTGGTTTCTCGAGCTGCAGGGCTTACCCTGTCTTTTACAGCAGCTTGCTCACCTCAGTCCTGGTACCAAACAGGTTAACATCACGAGAGATTTAGCTGATAAGGTAAGGCCAGTCACCTTTGCCATGCACACTCAGTCATCTGGATCCAAGGTATCTGTGAGAACAGACTGGTGCCTCGGAGCTTCCCTCCCCCATTTCCAAAATCTTAGTCTTAAAAACCTTGAAATTGCTTGAAATGGGAACTCAATAAAAGTTACACAAAACAAAAAACTGAATTGAAGTTTCCCAGCATACAATGGGAGCGTAAAGACTTGCAGACCTTTAACTCATTGTTCTGACTGCCTGGACAAAGCAGAGAGAACGTCCCTCAAGAGCGAACTCCCTTCACCTGGGATCACGCTTATGTTGCAGTTTACTCTCTTTGCACTTTAACTTTGCCTTTGGTTGCACACTCTGATTTTGGGGGAGTGCTTAAATCAAAAGACAAATTAAGTGCTTGCCTAAGTTTCATTAAGGTCAACGGGACTTCAGCATAGATTGTGCCAACTAGAGCAAGAATTAAGCATGTTTGATTGGGACTTTTTAGTAAGAACTGAAGGGAAAAAAAAACTGGGAAAAAAAAAACCTGGAAAATAATTCTTTTTCCATGCTTCAGATTATCTTCAATATTCACACACACATTTGAAATAAACAATTAAGCAGTTATGGTTTTCTTTTTGGTTGTTGTTTTAAAGATAGTGTTAGCACTTCTGCTTATCCTTCTTCATGGAAGATGAAATATTTAAATCTGAAGTAATTTTATAAAGCAGCTTCATCAGAGCTTATTTGTTTATTACAGTGTTCATGATTGTTGTGTAAATAAGATGAGGAAGCTATTTTTGGCTTCTGCCTGCTTGTCCTCAGAAGGAGTCATAAGATGTATACACTGAGATGGTGACTGCAGCTGGAGCTCCTGATAAGTCTCACTTGATGTGAGCTGTATGAGGGGATAATTACCAAGAAGAGGGTCAAAGACGAGACCTCTTGCAGAGTGACGGACTGGACAGCATAATTCTGATTGCAGCAGCCAGCTCTGCAATAAAGTGATGAAAACTGCCTCATCCTTTTCAGTTGCATTGATCACTGAGGTGCACTTCTGTCAGTCTAACTAGGGCTTCTGCCTGTGCCTTTCTCCTTCCTCTATTTTGGCATAGTCTAGAAAGGAGAAGCTGCTCTGAGGCAGGCTTTTTGCTTTTAAACAAGACACACAGGGTGTATTTTTTTTTTTTTTAACTCCAAGGTAACTGGTGCCAATAACCTATCCTGTGACACAGGGACAACAGAGCTCTCTAGTGCTGCCTGTTTGCAGCTGACCTCAAGGAACAGACTGCACTGAAAAGGATGCAAAATGAGTCCTGCGGTTCTGGGGTAACAAGTGCAATCAGGTGGGAGCCCTCTGCTAGAGTCAATGGCATGTGGACGTTGGTGAAGGCCTCGGTCTGCCTTTCTGCTTTGTATGTTCAGATCAGGGTAACACAAGTGTTTTATTTACTCTGAGATAACAAAAATTTGTACACCTGTTTTCTAGCAATGGGGGAAATAACCAACTGCAAACAGGGTGAACCGCAGCAGGAGAATTACTGGATAGAGGGTGGAGGAGCCATTGGATTTGAGGTGGATTTGCTCTCTACTTTGCTCAGGTCATCAATGAGTTAAGTGCCTAGGTAAGAAGGCAGATGGGAGGAAAAAATTACTCATAAGAGCTATATTCCATTCATATCACTCCTGGGCAAAACATCTTGATTTTGTTAGCTGTAGTTCTTAACTTCATGCTCCAAGATGGATTTGTTCACAGCTTTTTAGGTCCCTCAGCGTGGCTGTGAGTTTGTGGTGTTTGCTGAAGCCGTGATTGCAGTAGGGGAGGCTGGAAGGGAGGGGGGCGTGGACCAGCGTTGGTGGCCTGTAAGGAAAGTCAGCTACTGATTTCATTGAACCAGTGCTGTGAACCCAGTGCAGTGGAGGTGTGTGATGTTCTGGGGTAGCAAACGTAACCAGGTGGGAGCCCTGTGCTAGAGACACTGGTGTGTGGATGTTGCCGACGGCCTTGGCTTTCATCTTTCATTTTGTGCAGTCGACGTTGGGCGCCTGCTCCAGCTGAAGCTTGAAATCAACGCTTCGGGTTTATTTTCCTGCCTCCAAGGATGTTCGCAGACTATTTTATTAATGATATGAATGTTACATACTGCATGGGCACAGCTGACTAACATAGGCAGTAAAAATAAAAAAGAAAGGGAGATTGAAGATCTGTCACTTCCTCTTACTGCCCAAACCCCTTCTCTTTGATGACTGAAGCACCCCAGAATGGTTGAGGAAGCAGAACGCTTCTTTCTAAGAGAAGGTTTATGTGAGTACAGAGCTGTGAAAAAGACAGGCCTTTCCTGTAAAGGCAGAAGGTCTGCTGTTAGGAGAAACACGTAATCAGTATGGAAAGATTTTAATGTATCAATCTGTGCAGATACTAAGCTTGTGGTGGTAGTGGCATATCTAGCTCCCCCTCTGTCTGTTCCCAAGTTTAGCTATTTAGAAGGTGGGGAAAGAGTAAATTATTTTCACTATATTATCCTCAATATTCTTATTTTATCCGTATCTTTCCTGGCTCCACTTAAAGGAGTTAACCTCCCAATAAGAAGTATATTATTTAGACCACATAGAGGCCACAGTATGTATCTTTGTTTCATTTTTTTTTTCTGCAGCTATAGAAGTAAATGATAGCTTCAAATATCCACAAAGCATTCATGTTTAATTTTTATTTTGAAGATGAGGTACTGTTATCAAAGTTGATTAAATATTAAAGAATCAGTATTGCAGTATTTTTAAAATCTTTGATAGACAATTCCAAGCCTCTGCACATGAAGTGCTCTTCTGAGTGCTGTGTTTTTAGTATTAGCTCCATGGGATTTGTCCCATGCTTCCCTTGCAGCCAAGGTGATTTAGGAATTTGGGTGAGCCAGGATTCCTCTGGGCTGCATCAAGGGAAGGGACCAGACACCAAAATCTCTGTTTTCTGCAGGAAGGCACAGTCAGTCAACCAGGTAGGTTAGTTAAATACATAAATAACAAGTGTTGTAAGTGTTGAGGTGGAGAAAGGAAGAAAAACAGACTTCTATTTTGACTCCAGTAGTATAGTGACAAATGTATCATTGTAAGCCTCCTGTTAACTTGTCCGCAGACTTGGCAGGGCTTCTGAACTTACCTGTTGAAGGAAGGTGGTAATGACAATGTGAAAGGCAGATCATGGCAAGTGTTATAATAGGTGTAGACATCCAATCTTTAAGTCTTTATTTCCTATCTTAAGCACCTGAATTGAAGGATAAGAGAAATTAGAAGTCTTAAATGACCTGTGAACAAAGTGTGGTTGGTAGGGATAGAAGGGGAAGCATAATTGCAGATGAAACTGCAGATACAAAAGCTTTCACCTGAAATGCTAAACACAGCTGGGTTCCTGTGATCTCTTGTTTTTGATAGGATAGTAATCTTCAGAAGTTCAGCTGTCTTTCACTTTTTTCCCCCAAATTTCTTACTGAGCAAGAAAATATCTTACATAAAGAATTCATTGGTGGGGGTGGGTGAAGGGAAAGAAAGGCAAGCATTCGGGATGTGGGAGTACCTTGTGAGAGATAATGCATTACTCTGGGATACCATTTAATTTTGGATTTTTCTTCCTGAAGACCAGCTGTGTTCATCAGAACAGTCACTGTATTTTGAGGTTGCCCCAGATAATCTAGGACATCTATTTGCTCTTTGCGTGTAGATATCTCCCACTTCTTTTCAAAACTTCTCAAGACATGAAGGAAGAAGCTGCTTTCTAAACCAACTTCACTATCTTATTTAAAAGTTAGTTTGTTGGAGCTGATAGGCACTCTGCTCCCATCTTTTGAGTTTAAGGAATGTTTCAAGAAAGCTTTTGTAGCTCTAATACCTGAAAGACGCTTTGTTTTTCAAATGTTCCCTTTATTACATTCTGAATGGGATGCCCTTCTGTGGTACACAACTGGACTGCTGTTTTTCTGATCTAGATTGCAACTCTGGCTCTTTTCCCCAGAGTTTTTCCCCCATGGTGAAGTAGGCTTGAGAAGTTGCCTATATCTGAGGCTGCTTATGCCACCAAAGTCAGCTGGTAAGAGCTCTGTTTTGGGAAACCCTTGATACAGACTCCAATTTGTTTCCTTTTTAGTAGGAGAATTACATCTGCTGAAGGGCCTAAACTCTCTCCTTGCCTGCTCTGCCGTAACCCCAGTGCTACGGAGAAGAGCTCGCTCCAAGGAGGAATAAACCCTCCGCTCTGCCCTATTCAAACCCAAGGGCTGCCTTTGTGCCGCAGCTTTCGGATTCCAAAGGCATTTTTTGGTTAGCAGCTCTGCTGGATTCACAAAGGGTCAGTGCACTAATAGGATACAGCACTGGGAAAGGACAGGGCTTTAAGGGACTCTTTGGAGATTTGATGCCCTGTGTGAAAGAGGTCAGCAATACTGCAGCAACAATTTTAATTTACTTGTGGAAAAAAAAAAAGGGCACCGTAAAAAGAGGAAGGACACTGGAAATAAGGGACCCTTTAAATCTTCCTGTCCTGATGATCCTAACCCCAAATCCATCCATTGCTGATAAACCTAACCCAATGCCTTTATAGGACTTAAGACATAGAATAAATGTCCTCCTGCCTTTCCCCACCCCCTACCAATACATAGCAGCTCCTTATTGTGTGCATTTACTTTAGAGTTGCTGGGGGGTGGTGGTAGCTTCTTTAGAAGAGACATTGGTCTGCACCTGCTCAAGGGCTCTTTCATGTTGGTGCTCGGCATAGCAGAAAAAAAGCCAGCCCTTTGCAGTGAGTGATAACAGCCACTTTCTGGTATGTTGATGGTTTATGCTGTCCTAGAGAGACTAAAGAATTGATGACAGGTACACACAGAGACTGAGCAGCCCCTAAAATTCATGTGGGATTTTTGGAAATCCTCTCTCCCCAAGCTGTCTTGTCACAAGGATTGTTCAGCTCTGTAAGAGGCTCTTTGATGCTTGGGAATCAGGGAAATGCTGATCATCTGTGCTAGGGTGAATGACATTGGTGCTGTGGGAAACTGAAAAGAGCTATTTTGACTCTGCCTTTGTCAATCTGTGTATGGCTGAAAGCTGTGAGGCACTGGAGCCTGTATCCAAACATAACTCGCACATCTGCAATAGATATCAACAATGCTTACATGACTTTGTGCAGGAAACAAGTTTGAAATGTTCTTGGTCCATTTTCCTTCTTCCCAGCATATCAAAAAGCAAAGGGCAATATTGACCATCATGCTCCAGTGACAGGGAAAGGATTTTGGGGAGTCTGAGTGGATGTTTTGATTTATTTATTTATTAAACAAGATTTATTTTTAACTGGGAAGTATCTTTTTGGAAATATATATACGGAAAACTCAACCAAATAAAGCCATATTGAGCATCAGCAGCATCATCAAAATGTATAAGAGGGTCTGGTTTAAATCCTTCAAAAAGAAGACTAGGTCTTCCCGTTATCTCTAATACTTCAACAATGTAGGCTGGTGAAATCTGCTTGGAAGTGGTGGGCAGTGGTGCTCTCTGAAGAGAAAGGTAAGTAGGAGTAGTTAATTTAGGCTGAATTAGTCTGACAGGTGACACTGCCCTGTGCATGGGATACTAGTTTTGAAGTATGTGGGCAGAAGTCTAGGGGTCTCCATCCCAGCAGGACGGATGTGTGTTTGTGTTTTTTGAGCGTGAGAGAGAGGAGTGAAGCATCAGGAATCACCAGGAGTGTGGTCCTGAAGAAAAATGTGGAGTGCTTTTTGGGTAAAAAAATAAAAAACGGCAAAGAAGTAATCTCTTACTAGACATGCCTAGTGGTACCATACCCAATTTATTTACTGGCAATCTCACTATAGTCATGGCAAGACTCTTTCTAAATGCAAGAAAGGCAGTGCTGTGCTGTTTCTAAGCTTTCCAAGTTCTTAGGAAAGAACTAAGAAAAAGTAAGTAATATGGTAACATAACTATGGTGTTAAAATTGTATTATGGTCACAGCAGTCTTGGAATTGAAAAAAAAATGAAAGACTTTTCTTGTCCACACACTGCCCTCTCCATGGCACATCCTTTAATTAGCATAAATTATTTTCTTCTGTCCATATTCTCCAAACCATGCACTCTGCTCTACCCTGCATCCATTGGCTGGTATGGATTTTTCCTCTCTGGCCTGCAGCAATAACTTCCTTGCTTGTTACCACAAAAATCTTTATTTCCATTGTATTTGATAGAGATTCCGCTCTGCTTTCTCACCCACACTTAACAGAAAGCAACAGGCGCTGTGTTGCCTGCTCCTCAGCAAAACCATGCGTGCTTGGCACACTGTCAACTTGGCAAACTCCACTTCCATCCAGCATTGTGACTACTGAGCCTGTACCTTCATTTCTGATGTGAGATGCAAAGCTGGGGCAAAGAAGACTGGACTTGGTCATACATTTTGGTAACTGCACTGGGAAAGCTCCAGTTAGAAGTCTTCTCAGCAAAACCAGGGCTGTAACAAATATCTGACTTGGAGGGGAGCAGAAATTCAGCCGTTGGTACTGTAGGCTTTGTGAACGAGAGTTCCTTAAGCCTCCATGAAGATGGCTACAGCTGGAAAATCATATGTTTCTCTTACTATAAACAGTCTTGTGTAAATGTTTTCAGACCCTTTGAGTTCTCCCTCTGTGGGCTTGGAATACACCCATGAGCTCTGCTTGGCGCATTTGGTTTGGCTTCCCTTTGAAGCCTAGGCCCTTTGTAGATGGGCTCAGATGGCCTGTCTTGGGGTTCAGCTTCTTGAAGGCAAGGAAAAAGTGGTGGGTGCGTGGCCCAGTGCGTATTCACTGGTGGTGCCAAAATGAGCTGTGACTCACGCTAATCGTGCAGGCTTTCCTAATCCATCCCTCCCCAGTCTTTCTTGCGTGTTTTGCTGAGCTGTGAACTAACAACAGTGACATTTAAAGTTTTAGCATCTGAGTGAATCATCTTGAGATGAGGGCAGCAGTTCATAGCTCACAGAGGTTTGGTTTCTGAGTGTGTCTACAGCTGAGCTGGATGTGCTGATACATGCTGTACTAACACTGGGCACCATAACTACCATTAGAACCACAAACCTGTGAGACTTCTGGTATCCACAGTGCTCAGCCTTGCCATGGTTTCACCTCCTTAAATCACGTCTCCTTCCTTTCTCCTGTGTGCTAGGAAGATGTTGGCTTGTTCTGGTGGTGAAGAGGTGGAAGTGATCTGATCTCCTGCCTGGTTGGGGAGAGGTGGTCCTCTCAAAGCTGAGCTGTCCTATAGGAGGGAAGGTTGTTGGGGGAGTCTGCTGATCCTGGAAGTGGGAGTGAGTTGGTTGGTAGGGTGCTATACCCTTGGGGAACATTGAGCCTTGTGGCACTTCCTATTGCTGCTGTACTGTGAAATGAGGTCCTGTGGAAACAGGTTGGTCCCTACAAAGTGAGGGCCCATGGGGGCCTTGTAAGGGAAGGGCTGCTCCACGTAGCAGTTACCTTCATTTGCTGTATAATGTCCTTGGCTTTTTCCAACAATGGTGGGCATCGCTCTCTCTTCTGGAGGGCAAGTGTCTTCTCTCATGAACCCAGGTCCCTTGCTCAGAGTTACCTCTGTAGCCACGGTGGTAAGAGGTTGCTGGATTTTTATTGTGTTTCAGTTTTTCAGTGGTGAGGAAGGCAGTGGGAGGTATCCCCAGAGGTCCTGGGGATAACTTCCACTAGAAGTAGAAAAAGAAGAGTCCAAGCACTATTTTAAGTATAGCAAGCCTACAGTAGTCTTGTGGTAGGCTGTAAAAGAAGATGAATTATAAAGGTGCTTTTGAAGGCTGCCTGCACCTTGGCTCTCTAGAGGT